>JAQIWG010002701.1:0-19668 GCA_034695025.1 Chamaedrilus cognettii | reverse complement strand
TGATTGGATCCTGACGTCATTTTTGTTCTATGATTATTTAAAACCAAAGAACTCCCTATTGAACAACTGGGCCTTAAAATATTTAGACATTTAGGCCCAGTTGTTCAATCGAGAGTTATCTGGTTTTAAATAATCATAGAACAAAAATGACGTCACGATCCAATCGGATCTCACAAATTAGATCCAGGATTGTTTGAATAACACACAATATTGTGGAGTTATTAAAATAATCCTGGATCGTGTAACCATGGTTCAAATAACTCTCTATTGAACAACTGGGCCTTAGAATGCAAGCAATGATAAAAGAAGATAAATATTGTGCAGATAATGACCGCCATTCGTAAAATTCAAATGCTAGTGATCTAGTTTGATTTAAGACTTTCTTCAGAATTTTAAGATCTAAGTAATCAGTAGCAGTCATTTTCTGATATATTATTTTTAAGGGCAAATAGCAGCAGAGCCCATGGTTTCCTTAGACAAAGGAGTATTTAACTGAGAATTAAACATCTAGTAATCATTATTCTTCATATATTGACCTGAAACAGGATGCAATATAATTATGATGCACAAATAAAATCTTTACACAAACCTATATTGTATTAATATATTCAACAATATACTGCAAAGCATGAATTTTTTGCTGCATGTTATTTTCGCAGTTTTGCTCTCAGAAATTTTTGCTGCATTTAATTTTTGCGTCTTGAAGATGCCAATTATATACAGCCTCTGCAGCTTTATTTTTGTGTATACATGTAATTTTCACATGTTTTAAACATTCGCAAAAAATTTGTCTAAATTACACGCAAAAATTTCATGTTTTGCAGTAAAATAATGTGTCAACAGCAAGCGTGAGAAAAAATTATTATGTTAAAAATGCAGGTTAGTTGAATGAACTTGCTTCCATCTGATGGCATAGAGAACGATGGTGAGAGCGAGGGAAATGATGGTAACAATGCAGCCGACCATCGATATCGTGCTGAGTATCAAAGCATTTCTCGCATCAGTCTGAAACAAAATAATAATCGATTCAGAGTCCGTTTCGATGTCCAAAGACGTCAATTTGGAACACAAATCCTAAACCTGCATCATGGTGCGGCTTATATTCACATAGATAAATGAAAAATTGCACAAAGCTTATAGCTAGCAAAAAAAGCACATAAACAGTGATATACTAAATCATTGTCCCATGAGGTATAAATGCGAATAACACACTTTTAAAAGAAAATCATGATTATTCACAATCAATTTGATTAATACGGATCGTTTTTCTTTATTCCTAAATCTACGTGCAGCAATTAAGGGCAATTTAAGTGCATTTCCGCTGTGAAACTTTTCTTATAAATTCTATTAAGCCATAAGTTATACTTAATTATGTAACAAAATCGTTTTAAAATAGTTCGATCAAAGGAGACAATATTAGATAGTAGTAATTTAACTTACAGCAGTCCACGGACTCATCAGAATAGCAAAGTTTGTGAGATGGTTGCACTCGCAGTGAGTTTCGTTGACCCGTACGGCAATGACGTTGCATCCAACAGTCGACCAATTCCCACTGCACAAGCAATTAGCGCTCTACTGCCGAGGGCATTAGATTACAAATATAATGATATCCGGCGTAGATGCCGGGTGTAGAATAAATTGCATAAATTTAATTATTAATGCAAAGAACCATTTAAGTCAAATATTTTATCCGTAAAAAACCAAAAGAGTAAAAAATATACTGGTATGCCTAGTCTCTGCAATATCACAATTAAATGGGATAGTATCAGTGCAGACTATATCTTAGTGATGCAAAAACAAAGCAAAATGTTAATATGGTAATAACTTTTATATCGCATAATTGCTTAATCGTTGCGAGGCGCTGTGGTGTAGTGGTTAAGGCGTCGGACTTCGACTCGAGAGGACCAGGGTTCAAGTCCTTGTGCCGGCAACTATGAAACCATGCGTTACAGGCCCTTCAGCAACGCTGTTAAACACACAAGTGTCGCTAGCTGCATGACTGGATTGGTGCACTAAAATGCACGACTCTTGAATTTAGTTAAATATAACTTACCTAGATCCAATATTGTAGTCCCAGTACACACATTCTCTTGTAAAGTTCTGATCAAATTCCTGTAAGAAAAAAGGCATTTCTTCACTAATGACATGAATTTTTTACATGATGTCATACAACATCACACAATGCCAAATTACTTTGGTAGGCCTAAAAATTAGTCTGAAAGATTTATTGTCTAGAATGAATAGAAATACTCTGTTTTACTTGTTTAAATGTTGTTCTTTTTCATTTCGGCTTGCAATGGTAGTTTGCAGATATTATTTTTGAGAGAAAATCGTCACAACATCTGATAAGCAAACTATGATTATCATTATCATTATCATTATTAGCCAAAACAAGAAAATAAATAAATCTTCAAAACCCCCTTGAACTCAGTGTCTCAAAGGATAAAGTGTGTTCGTTTTCACATTAGAGGCCGCAGATTTATAACTGACGGCTGCCTTTAAAATGTTGGATTTGGCTCGTTGGCACTGGCGTGTCTCTGAGGCGGGCAGAGGAGACCTGGGTCCAGTGTAAGGACTCGGTATCGGGTGGTCGACCATGGTGACAATAATCTATGCACCTAGAGAGGTATTGGTCGACGCAGTCGCCTACTATGAATGCGCAGAATGCTTTGCTTTGCATGTGCAGCTGGTCAACCATACGTCATTGATCATTGAAAACATAAATCAGGCTTTTCAATCAGGCCCGCTGGTCACATTGCTGGCTATAGCAATCTAGCTTAATTGTAGAACTGAATCTGAACTTAAAAAAGTTAATACATATTTTAAAAATTGAATTTAAAGTTTACATTAAAATTTACCTTCAGTGTGGCAAGTGAAAATTGCACACGATAATCACCCAACGCCAAGCCATCGACGGCCAGTGACAGAATTCTTGAGTTGAGTAAGTAGTTACTAAACATAACAAAAAGCTGTCTTGAAAGTACCATACTTACGAATATATTTACAAATATAAATACAATTTTGAAAGAGTCATACTCATACAAATATTGACTATGGTGTCCATGCATATACACAAACTTTTATGTTTGTAGAATTATAAAATATGAGTTATTTAATATAATGACAACGAACAAATTTGAATCATGTGTTCTTGCGTTATAATAACTTCTTTTAGATTTGCTATTTCAGTTTATAAAAAGTACTATCGATATTTATTCAACTGCTTTATACTAAAAATCCTTAAGTGTACACAAAGCAGCGTCTTTTTTCATTACAGGATAGTACGAGTCTAATGTAATGTACGGTGACAAAAAAGTACAGTGTGAGTTTGAACTTACTTTGGCAGAAAATCGTTCAGCGTCTTGTAGTACGAGCTGCTAAAGTACTCTGTTCTATTCGCATCTAGAGAACAAACATTTTATATCCTACATTAAGTTGAACAACTATAAACAATCTCAGCATTCAACAACTAACAAAATACTCTAATACATCACAAAAACTTATAAATCGGTCATAATTTAACATCAGAATTAGTTTCACTGTAGAAATGTCGTATGTCGATTTCAAAACGTCAAATGAAGGAAAAACTCAATCAACATGCAGTATATGAATCACTGTAAGTTAAAAAAGCAAGTGCTTTGTGAAGAACAGATTTAAAGTCAAACCATATGCTAGCCAAAAACAGGTCGTAGTAAAAATCAATGTAAAATGTAATATTAAATTTTAAAACACTTCTGAAAAACATACCACTCTTATTTTGGTATAACGTTATCTGGTCACCAGTTGAGTTTGCCCAGAAAACATCGGACAAATTCTGCGGATAGGACACTTGATTCAAGACGCCTCTTCCAAAGGCGCTGACCTGCAAAACTAAACACAAATAAACTGTCTTAAATATGCATATTCTTCAATGTGCATGCCTATTGCTTACAACGTGTCTAACCGTACAATGACAATGCATCCACAATTACCATGAAAGTATTTTACTATGTACTTGCTGGAGATAGATATTACACGGTTAAAAAGCACTATCTTACATTTTTTATACACTACGGCACACAGGACTTAGCCAAGTACGTCTGGTCGAAAAAAGAGGACACTCCAACAATACATCACTGTTGCAGCCCGATAACGCTTGTCGCAAACTCTTGATGTTGCATGCAGGTAGAATAACTTGTTCAGAAGGTGTACGATGAAATATAAAAGTGAGCGTTTCGTTTACTAACACCTGATTATTGTGGACAACTTTTTATACATTATAATGTATATTTGACTAATTAATCAATCGTTTGATAAAGAACTGATTTTGATTCTTCAAAACACAAACCTAACACGTCAGTGGTGATGTTCGCTGATTGACCGGCGGTCAGACTTCGAGCCCACAAGTCTCCGTACACATCCATGGTCTTCATCAGCGAAACAGCGTCATCCGAAGAGCTCTACATTATAAATTAATTACTGTATTTTAACGTGACAATTATTCATTAATCTAAATAAATAAACATATTTTTATGAATGCAATCCATCTGAGTAAGTTGTTGACCCTTTAAAAGTAGGCCAATAGATATGGACCACAAGAGAAAAGCTACACTATCAGGCCTACATATTGGAAGCATCCGAAAAATCTGGAATAAGCCAGTTGTTTTTAAAACTGCATTGTCTTATGGAGTTTTCTTTAAATAAGCAATAAGATGTGTCATTGCTGAATGTACATACAGAGTGAGTCCAAAAAAATAACCCCCTAGCGAAAGCACGATAACTCAGTCAAAAATTAATATTTTTGTTTCATATTAGCAAGGATTGTAGCTGAGATAATTTGCAACAAGAGCACCAAATTTCACTTGAAAATATTTTAGTTCAAAAGTTACGAATGTTTGCGTAAAAAGTTCAAAAAATCAATTTAACGAGTGTAATTAAGTCAAAAAAATTATGTATGCAGTAAAGTTAAGCTCATAAAAATGTTTTTTGCCTTGAATTTCATGTTAACTAATCCTTGTAGTCATGAATATGCTAGAATGCATATTCATGACGTCATATGCCTGAGAAATCGATGGCCTAGCCGCCTAGTAGACCATGTTCATGTTATAATAATTGCAATGATTGTGTTAACAGCCAATGATAACTTAATTTCCAATGGCATGTATCAATTGCTGTTCATAATCAATTTACTATAAATATTTCAATTATGAATTCTTTATTCAATCAAAACTGTCACTATTGAAAACAGACTACTAGTAAATGGTTCAAATTTGATTAGTTACAATTCACAATATATTAAATCGCACTATAGAATTATGTAATTACCCACCAAATTCAACTTATCCCAAACTGCTTGGTAGACTGGATGCAGCAGGTTACTGACAGACAATACCACATCCTACACAACACAACGACATTACAAGCTGCAACAAATCAATATCAATAGTGTACGTTTCTATTCATGATCCCAAACTAGGTCTGCATTACCTATTCAAACACTTCGTGTTTAAAAAAACTTCTTCCTGTCAATAACTATCATTTCTAACTTATTTATTTTATAACTAAAACGGTCAATGCGTCAAGAGGAGCTCCCGTTGACAGGACCCCGTCACCCCGATGACGTCCTAGGACGTTGAAACAGGGTTTAAACCAATTCCAATTAAGATTTATATCATTGTGATTATGCGCTAAATATACATTGCCCTAGAATCCCGCCCTGTGTTCAGAATATATCTTTCATGACCTCAACATAACCCAACATACTTTACAATTTTATTGAGGCTAAATGAGAAAAACGACATATAAATTAAATCCAGCAATATTCTTACTCTAATTTCAGAAAATGATGCATTCGTATGATTTTTACGCAAGTTTGTAATCCTCTTCAGGCAGTGTACAGTGGCATTAAAATCCCCTGTCATTGGAACTGTTATGTAGAGATTGTGAGCAGTAAATTGTTGTAAATTAGACGCAATGTCAGCCAAAAGAGTGGCGTTATCAGCTCCAGTTCCTTGCTCCACACTATCTATCTGCAACAATATCAATAATACAAGCTGTAGTTCAATGTGTAATTCAATATCAATCTTTTTCAGATCACCAGTTTCTATATATTTATATTTAAAAGGCGGTCTGCTGAACTTCTTCGCAACTCAAGTAGAAATATTGAAGCAACTTGGCTCGTTGCATTTGTGTAAGCCTTGCGGCGTCTTGGTGATTCTCCTCAGAGGTCTTCGCTGATTTGATTTTGTGTCCGAGTAGAATTTGTATTCTGTTTACTAGAATTATTTAGATTTTGAATGAGCAAAGCATCCACTCCAGCCTCCTCCTCAACAAGCAGCGAGCCTCGACGAGTCTGTCCGGCATGGCGCTATTTTGAAGCCTTTTTCATCTTTTTTCTTCACTTTATTGCAGCAAAATCAATGAGGTATTAAAATATTACACGCATAAATCCATAATGTCAATTACAATATAAACGTAAAATAATTTGACTTTCAAAGTATCGCATTGAACTTTTTTGATTTTGATCGTTGCCTGGGCTTGTCATACCTGCTCCACAATTCCCACTAGTGAATCACTGACGCATCCAGAAAAATCAGGAAGAAGCCAGTTTCCAGACGAATCGCATTGTCTAATGGTCTTACCTTCAAATAAGTAAAAAGTCATGCTATTTGAAAATACATTATAGAACTTCCATTAATAATGCGTACTTGCTAATGATAACTTTCTAATAGCATGCGTAAATAATACTCCTGACATAGAATCTAAATTGCTGTAATTTAGACAAAAATGAAAGAATACTTTTTGCAACTTGAATTCTCAAAGTATGTAACACTATGCATATATCCTGGAACTACGATTCAAGCTAATTATGTTTTTCTCATCTTCGTTTGCATGACATATTCCTAGCGCGTTTCAAGTGCAGTATACATGCACACATACACTGATGACAATTAGAAATTTATAAAAACAGAAAGCATTTTATTGACAAAATTTTTGACAAATATCAATTAACGGTCTGTATAAAATCAAAAGAACCAGTTTCTTTTGATTTGCTTGAAATGCTGTATTCATATACAGTAACTAGTGCTGTATATACAGCACTTAATTATATACAGCATTTTTCCAATAATGTAGCTTAGAGAGAGGGGTAAATAACATAGGCTTAACCGATATAAGGGAGAAGGCATGTCTGGACATCAGCCTCTCCACCCAGTGTCGATGACCAGGATATGTTGCAAGCAATGCCAGCGAGACACACCGCTGGAAGGTCGCTTCCTGGATTATGAAAAACATATGTTACGCAATGCAATTCTGCTGTCCTGCAGTTCAAATTTTGATCGATTCCCAAATTTAACAGTAGGCCAAATATAAATATGTCCTCAAAAAATTAAGAAGTAATGTGCACCGTCAGTCAGAAAAACAACAAACCCATGTCCTTAACTTTGTCAAAAGTTGATGGTTTTTCAAAATTTCCTCGCCACTAGTACTACCTTGTTAATCTTGTACAAATAAATTGCACAATGTGGACCTGGTCTGATTGCATATATCACAGTCAAATGCTTGTGCTTTTTTGGCATGTCCTACGCAGAAGCGAATAGGTGAGACCCGCACACAGACGGCGCAGACGTCCATGCATTTGTTTGCATGCCGTGCAGTGAATAAGTCCTGCTGGCGCTTAGTCAATAGTGTAAGATAAAACCAATGTACATGTAGGCTTAAAGATCCAGTAGCAGGGGCGCAACCAGGAAGGGGGCTGGAGGGGGGGCTGAAGCCCCCGCAGCCCAAATTTGATGAGTCATGCAATTCCTCCAGATCCGATGAGCTTTTGTCTTGTTGGGGCGGGGGGAGGATGGCAGTCCAGCAAGGTTGTTCCAGTGATAATACCAACAAATTAACATATCAAATAAATACATTCACTATCATATGTCTACGTTTGCATATGATTTAATTCGAACGGTTTAAATGAATGGGTAATAACCATACGTTGCCAACGGCGCGCAGTGCTTTTATTTCAAGTTTTTTAGCACTCACGACAAGCAAAGTTATTGATCCCCCCCCCCAGCACCTTTCCTGGTTGCGCCCCTGTTCAGTCGTCATAGGTTTGGCATTCACTATAAGTTTAGGCTTTATAATATAGTAACTACCAGATTACTGACTCATGGATCAATTTCAGTGCAACAAAATAAAAAATTATTAGAAGTGATACATGAATGAATCAATAGATGAATGAAATTATTGCAATGAAATTCATTAAGAACGAGTGATAAGATATTTTTGTGTAATTCATTTTCACCCCTGAATTTTTGTAATTGCTCGAGCTCCACCCCTTCTCGTTGCATAAACAAAATTTCAACCGTTTTTGTGCATGCTATATTTTTCATCTATTTACTTTCAATTAGGCTAACTTTGATACTGGTTGATACAAAAATTATAATATTTCGTCTCCCCTATGTTTTCGGTCTCAAATTGAATCAAAGGCTACCTTTTTGGGATTCAGAGTACACAAATTTGTAAAGTGAATAGGTTACAACAAGAAATTTCATTCGTTAGAATCTCTTGTATGCTATTTCATTAAAACCGTCATACAAAGATCGTCAAGAAATATACAGCTTAACGATTTTTTTTATGTGTGTATAAAAAAATTCTGCGCAATCTACACGGCTGATTCAAATAGTTCCTAGCAAATTATTGTACACTGTGCTTTATAATAATGAGAAACTAAATCAGTGCTTGTCACTGTCAGCTTCATTACATTTAATTTATATTTGGTCAGTGACTAAACTGAGATTGACTGATTGAATTTCATTTGCCTGGCATATTGGACTTGCAGTATTTACAACGACCGATACTGTGTGACACATATCATTATGACATTTCCACATAACAAAGTCTCATTGTGAGTTATTGCTGCTGTGAATGTAGGCGTTCAGCGTTATAAAGACATAGTTGCCTCTACGACACAGTAGCGTGACTCCCCATGTGAAGGATAAATTGCATGAGTGGAATGGATTCTAAACAGTTTACAATGTTTTATTTCATGTATGGCAATTACATATCAAAATATGCATTTAGTATAGTATGGCGCCATATTTTCTGAAAAACTATGTCAAATTTTTCATACTATAGTAATTAATTATAGGCCTGCCATGCTCCATAACATACCTAAAAAAATTTCATTAAACCCAAGGTCAAATTTATCTAAAAATTTGATTCAAATTTTTAACACATCATAAAATTCATTAATTAACAAATTAATTGAGAAAATCAAGAGCAATGTTTGACGTTAGAAATATTTTGTCAAATATTGGTCACAGCATTTATTAGTTTAAAATACATTGTCCCGTGATGAATTTTATATAGTGTAGAAAATAAATCAAGACTGCAGAATTTTATCAAGTTTTAAGATATTGGCTGATGACATCATCTTGCATAGGCCTACTTTTACAATTCTGAAAGTTTTATTATATTTGTATAACATCTTAGACATGTATTACAAAACATGAAACATATTTTAATTAGACTATACCGTTTAAAGGGAATAGAATAAGCATTAGTTTATTTATAAATTGCATTCTCACCTTTTGTTGAGAATATTTGAATTGTTCCGGATCCATCGCGAGAGTTACTTTGAGTTGCGGTCACATCTGCAGTAATTGAAGTCTCCCTGGTATCGGCTCCCAACGCTGTTGATGACAATGTAGGAGCAACTGATGGATACGACATCATAGAGGCTAATGATGAAGTTGGAAGCTTAGACAACGTCGGTGATGTGGGATCAGTTGATTGTGATGAAGCAGATGCTGTAATAACCGGCGGTGATACTGATGAATCGTATGTCAAGGAGGCGTGCGCAGTGCTTGATATTGCCGTTGAAAGAAGAGGCGTAGAGGATGTGGTAGAATAGAGTATAACAGGGGACGTCGTGCTTGATGTAGAGGTTAGCAAAGAAACAGATACTATGGATGATGATGATGCTGAGGTAATAGGAGATGTTGTGAGATATGCGGAGGTAGATGCAGTAGGCGATGTTGTGACAGACATTAATGTAGATATAGCAGGCGATGTTGTGGGCGATATGAAGGTAGGTACAGCAGGAAATGTTGTGGAAGATATGGAGGTAGGTAAAGGAGGCGATGTTGGGAGAGATATTGATGTAGATACAGCAGGCGATGTTGTGGCAGATATTGAGGTAGGCACAGCAAGAAACGTTGTGGGAGATATGGAGGTAGATACAACAGCCGATTGCGTCGTTGTGTGAGCGTGCATCTGATCAGTTGTAGCGGCTGTTGATTCCACAGACGTGATTATTGTGGAAACCTGTTCACCTGAAGTGGATGTTGACTCTGTTAACGTTGTAGAAGCTGCCGAGCTTGAAGACAATTTTGACTCAAGCGATGTAGAAATCAAACTCACATGTGAAGCATAAGTCGAAATTGCCGATGGGGTTTCTTGACTACTTGTTGATGAAAATGTTTTGATGGTTGAACCAAATTCAACAGATGGCGTTGATAGATCAGTGACTGGCATAGGTGATGAGATTCTAGAGGATCCATTAGATTCTGTACCAGGGACTGGGCTTGTAGAAAAAACTGACATCGAGTTTTCTGCTCCTGTAGAAGATATCAATGTGCTAGTAGTGTTCAACACACTTGTGACTTGTGATGTGGATTCTCTAGATGCAGAAGTAGTAGTCAAATCTTGCACTATTAACGTCTTATACTTATCGGTGCCATTTTTCGAACTAGCACAAGATATCTGACAATGATCAGCTGAAATAGTTTTACCGCATTGAAGCCGGATATAGTCGTATCTCCAGCCAGACGGGCAAGCTATTGGATATAGGCTCCTCCCCATGCAGAAAAAGTATCGAGTACAATTTTCTGGATCAGCAAGAGTGACATTGGCAAAGAGTCCGCTGCAGTCGATCAGATCCGCCTGGCAAATGTCGAAGCTCCGCCATTCGTTGTCTCCACTACCTGGATCAACAACAGCTGCAGGAGTAGCAGCTGCTTCTTTAGATACAGACAGTGTCGATATGGGAATGGTTATATTCATAAGACTGTCAGCTTTTAGATTGCTTATATTTCCAATTGGATTACTCAAGTCAAAATGTATTCCAATGTCTTTAGATGCAGTATCTTTGGTATCTGTATTATTATGACCGTTATTGATGGCATCGGGCATGCCAACATTTGCATACATTTGATTAGTTGTCCTATTCTTATCGGAGATTTCTTCAGCTAGGACAGATTTAGTTGTTTGAGGTGCCATGGAGGTTGCTTCTGTTGGAATAGTAGACAGACTGCCTGAAATAGAACAGGTAAACCTAAACACAATCTTAGACAACAACAATATGATAATTGTGTATGACATAATTGGTTAAACATTTTAGAAGACATTCATTTGAAATAAGAATTATAGTTGATGCATCTGCAGAGCAAACGGTTCATAAAATCTTGAGTAACTAAACAAAAATTGCATTTTTATATTATGACATTGTGTAAGTTCTATGCCAAGTAAATGCTTCTGACATGATGTAAATGAAATATTCACGCTATAATATTATACTGAGGACATGACACCATGCTTACAATCTTTAACCTACTAAAGAAAATATAAATCATACGACAGCACTGTATATAACATTATCTATAGTGAAATACAATCTATGAGACGTTTCCGCACATCACTTATATATAAAGCAGCTACCAAGTATGCCATCAATGTTTTACAAATGTATTTAAAATACGATTAGAGCCTAAAAGCAAACACGAATCAGTGAAACGTTTGTGGTAGCACAATGCAATGAATAAAAAGGCTTACCTTCGCTTGGTATTAGCAGCATCGATAGCATTACCAGGCAGGTTATGTAGCAGTAAGCCATTGAATTTGATAACGTGCCTGTATCTACAAAAAATAATTATGTGTAGCGTAGCATAAGGCAAAAAATATTAAAATCCAATGATATAAAGACTACTAATAGCAAATTCTGATATAATCAGACTAATACCAATTTTTCATATATATTTTTTTATTATATATTTATGATTACTCTCTACTATGCTATAACCACAGTAGGCTCACTCTGAAAAGAAAGCAAAAGGAAATTGACAAATTGCAACAATCAGCGTCCATGCTACTTTGAGCTGACAATAATTATTCGTACATGACATTGTGGCATTATCATTAAAATCGACACATATAAAATAATATAAAATAGCAAGTAACTATTTGTCTCGTTGGTGGACCTTTAGAGCTCTCTTTGAAAGTGGTTTGGGAAAATTTAAAATTTAAAATTAGATATTTAAAATTTGAAATCGTTTCTTAGCAAGTCACTATTTTTAACATTGCACGTTTGAAGGCCAAAAAAAGCATTTATTTGGACATAGTAACTATTGGGGAAAAAACTGCTCCTACTTTCTCATTACTATTTCTTACACGCTACCTATTTTGTTTGGACTAGAGCAGGGGTTCTGAAAGTACTGCCCGCGAGCCAAAAGTGGCCCTCAAAGACTTTTGATGTGGCCCGCGAAAGCGCTGCTAAAAGGGCCACTTTGGCTCGCGGAACCCCTGCCAAAAAGGGCCACTATGTGGCTCACGGCGATTAATTGGTATTGTGATTCGATGAATTGATTTTTAGGGCATAGGCAGGGTTCATTTTAGTAGGCGTAAAAATTCCTAAAATCATATAATTTATATTTGTAAGTTAAATTTGGAATCGGGTAGACGTAACAGGAGTGAAAAACGAACAATAACTGCTAAGAAAGGCTTTAACAATTTCTGTCAGCACCCCTCCTCCCCCCCCCCTCCCCCCATGGCGTGAGCTATACTGAAGCCAGAAATTATTCTCAAAGATTCGTGAAACCAAAATGTAGCCCGCCGAAGAAAAAGCTTGAGAACCCCAGGTTTAGATCTGGTCTATAGAAACTGCTTAATTACAAACTACATAATTATGGCCTACGGCTCTTAATATATGATCTACAAGAAACCATGCCTGCATTTTTTTATTACAGGCTATCTGCCAACCAAATCCAATCGAATGCTGTAGGCCTACCTTGTTCGAGTTTAATTTCTTGGTAATATATCCTATAGTTCAGTTTTAGTTGGGGAGTTGAAACTACATGTAGCTATCCTATGATTCCTATATATCCTACTGTGCAAATCTATAAATTTAACTCAAAGAAGTGGCATAAAATAGACAAGATAGAAAGATACTGTTGAAGTCTTATTGCTTGTATTATTCTTTAAAAAGTAATCATTGCCTTAAAAGTCGTATCTATCGAATCGCGTTACTTTTTCACTACTCTGGCTTTAATTATACAGGCTAATGAATACGCTACGATATACATATGCTACTCGTAGATGTATGCGTACCAGACGGCAAGCATGATAAATATGCGTTGAAGCGAGACTGAATCAACAACGTTCCGGTTGAGTGGTCATGCGAGTCAGTGACGTCACAACTTAACATCGATTAATTATTTACCCAAGTTCTATCCTGTACTGCTGTGTTATTCAACAAGATTGCAAATGAGACGCAGATCCCAATCGAAAAGCAAGAACAGCTAGTGCCACAGACAGAAGGCACATTGATACACCTTAAACTGTCTGAGGATTAGGCGTGTGTTTGTAATTATCAGACCCATTGTTCTCTTGTACAATTCCAACACTTCTACACTATTCTCTTCTGCCATGTACATTGCAGGCCCTAAAATACATGGCAGAACAGAACAGAATATCATATGGGCCTACAGAATATATTATGCGTGTAGGCCTATAATTATATAACAGTGTAGGCCTATAGTATAATTATAATAGTCCCCCATGTGCCATAATAGAATAAAATAGAATAGACGCTGCAAAGTGCAGACTTTTCAATAGGTCTATAAGCATTGCATTTCAAATCATTATCGATATCTGATAGACAAATATTTCTTCCCTCTCTCCTTCTCAGATAATTCAGTGTTTTATTAAAAGCTCTAAAGATTTTTCACGAGAGGGCCTACACGCTGTCATAAAAGGAATAAGCATGATTTCACTTGTCAACCTCGAACGCCTAACCTGAATGAATGTCAGGCGCCAACAGGACCCTGAACAGTATCGAAAAATGTAGGCTATGCATTATACCAGCAACACTATTAAATTAGAAATATTTACAGCGATCCATAAATAGATCATTTTTTCATATCAACAAAATTCAAGGTGCAGGCTCAACCAAATTCTGACCCTGATCCAGCCCTAACCTCCCGCACCCCTAACCCTAATTTGCTAAGCCTAACGCAGCATTAGCTCTAATGAAACCCTAACGAACACTATTTAAAACGTGATCTTTTTTTCATTCTGACCTGATCGTGACAATTCCAACCAATAAGAAAAGAACATATCTGGGTCAGACTGCGCAAGTGCTGCGAATGTTCAGACGGCAATGAATAGATAGCATTAGTCATACACTACTATCTAAACACAAGTCTGTCGCAGTCTCTTTTTCTGCGCCAGATCCCCCACCTCCCCACCGCCCCTCCTCTGTCCGGCAGAGAAACCTACTCCGGACATCTGACTTTCAGTCAGACCTTTGTGGTAAGTAAAATAAGCCTATTTGGCTTTACACTGGTACAGACATAGGTGTTGAGTTTCATCTTTGTTAATTTTGATGTGCGATAAAAAGAGGGTTTGTTCTAGGCCGGGGGTAGAGTCCGTCGCGCCGGTCTGTCAATTTTTTTCCCATTGTTTTGTGGTGTTGTGCTGGTCTCAAATATAATTTTAGATACTTGACGGAACTAGTGTATTTGTCTAATCCATAGGGAAAATAATGAGCGCTGTTTTTCAATTGATTATTTAGCGCAGATATTTACTTGTTTAAAGGGAGCAAAGTTTTTTTTCTCGATATTTGAGGACTTTGTAAGATAGTTTAATTGTTTTTCGCATGGCAAAAACTGATTCTGTTGCAGATAATTTCTCCCAGACGTCTCGCCTGTCGCAGGGATGTCGTCCGAGTTTGAAGATTTTGACAAGCCGCCGGCACCGCCAGTACGCCTCACCAGCACAAAGTAACTAAAACTTTGTTTTTCACCTGCAATTTACGACAACAGTATATTTATTATAGTGTTGTATATCAATCATTCTTTCAAAATTTATGCTAATGAATTTGATTTCATGAAGTAAACTATGTCTTCATTGAACCTGTTTGTTGTTTATTCATTTATCCTTTTTATTAGTTGGTGCCATGAAGCTTGTTCCTATAGCATTGTTACCGGTACTTTGGACATTAACCTGTTGATATTTGCAGTACGACTAAGCCTTCTGTACTAATTAGCATACATGTTTAAAATCATTTTTTTTGTTGATGAGTGTGTTGTGAATAGCTAGGGGCCGGTTAATTAGTTGAGAAGTGTGTTGTGAATGTCCAGGGACCCATTGATCACGGTCGACATGAAGCCATTGCCGAGGGAACCAGAGGATGAAAAACGAAAAAAAGCAAAAATACCAAAAGGTTAGCTTGTTGTTAATTTAAAGTTTAAACATTGTAGAATTATACTGTTTTCTTTTGTTTTCATTTTTTAGTTAAATTTAAATGACTAGATCTCGATAGAGATGAGTTGCACGTACCGGATCACCGGTACAGAAATTTTTCTTTGTAATTTTGTTGAACCGTATTTAAATATTTAGTAAGTCTTGTAATATTTGTTTAATTTTATTGTGCAGGTTATTACAGGGTTTCATACTAGTACTTTGAACTAATTCAGTTTTCATAGTGATCATCAGTTTTCAAAAATTGTGTAAAATTGCAGGCTGGAGTGTTAGGGACCATTGTGCTTATTACTTATTGTGATAAAATATTGAAGGCTGTCACTAATTGATAGTAGCTGTGAGATATAGTACAATACTGAATTCATGAGCTGTGGTACTGCATTCTAACCTGGGCTATAAAAAAAATTTTGATTTGCCTTTCTATTTGTTTCATCACGCATTAATCACTCTAGTAAAGAATTAATGCATGCTTTTACTTACTTTGAATTATCGATTTTATTCTTGAGAGCAAAATCATGCTGTTCCTTATATACCAGTTTGTGAAGAGTTTGTTCTGGTTGGAAGTGGAAGACTGAATAGAATTACCTTGTTTGTGTGACAGTGAATAAGATCTACAAGATGAGCGACAAGCTCGTTATTTCTCCTCCGTCTAACTTCGAGCACACGGTGCACGTTGGCTTTGACCCTCTGACCGGGGAATTTACGGTAGGATCTCGTGGAGAAGCCCCATGGTTTAGGTTAAAGTGACACCGTTTTTAGATTTTAAATCTTTGGATTAATATGTTTTGCGTGTTGCTGCAGTGAAAACTTGTATACTTGTGTTGTTGTAAAAATTCAGCACTTGGTCGTATGGAAGTCAGTTCCTACTGCGCTCATCCTAATCACCATGTTCTATTTTTATAATATCGGAATGGAGTTTGATATTGCAATCGAGAGTGAGAAAATGGAGAGTGAGCAATATAGAGAAATCCATGATAGCAAGGATTCCAACGTTATGTGCATTTTGATTGGAAGCTAACATTCATAAATTTATGCAAAACAATTTACATTCGTCGGATTTAAATTAACTATATAAATTTTACTTTATGTGGTTCAGCAACCAAACTGAATCAATCTGTGAAAATTTTTGGCGTTTTTTCTTCTTGACTTTTTCGAAGCCTTTGACAAAGTTGAGCGTTGTGATGTTGTTGTCAGGGCATGCCTCAGTCATGGGCGATCCTGCTCCGAGACGCCAACATCACGGAGCTGGAGCAGAAGAAGAACCCTCAGGCCGTGCTCGACGTGCTCAACTACTACGACTCCTCATCGAAGGCCAACCAAGAGTCAAAGTTCATGACCGTCGCCACGCCCTACAAAACACCGATGTGTATGAGCTGCGATTTAATTTTAAAAATTTTGTCCACTGCTAAGTTTAAGCTATTTTAGTTAAGTATTCAAATCGTGTATATAATTGAATTTGCCCTTTAAAATTGAAATTTATGATACGACACCTACAAGTGCACAATTTGTCCAAAATTTTAACAGTTAATGGTTAGAACATGGTTTTACCGGATAAAATAATGCGTATACTCAAAATGCTGTCATTATGCTTAAACCAGTCATGCCTTAAAACACATACTTAAATAGCCTGCGTTGTAAAGTGTGCGATAAATGTGATGTTTTTTTTTCTGACATGTATTTGCAATTTATATTTAAAAATTATATCAATGTTTTTTTCATTTACAGCGCAGACTAAGATTAATCAGAGTATATCGGATCGATT
This sequence comes from Chamaedrilus cognettii, assembly GCA_034695025.1. Classification (NCBI taxonomy): domain Eukaryota; kingdom Metazoa; phylum Annelida; class Clitellata; order Enchytraeida; family Enchytraeidae; genus Chamaedrilus; species Chamaedrilus cognettii. The sequence goes on along the minus strand of JAQIWG010002701.1, from coordinate 2,399 downwards.
TGCGTCCGGTGCTGTGATATCTCAGGTAATTTTTATTTACTTAATGAAAATATATTATCAGCTTATTTGATCCTCATAACGATCGATGTTTTAAAAAAAGCTGTAAACTATTTTTTTTCAAACTGATCGATAATGTGTTAGTTGAATTTATGGTGTACACAGTTTAAATTAGTACTTAATTAGTAGACAACGAATGCCTGCCTTGAGCACGTGTAGCATTTGGAGGCTTAACTCAGGGCAAGCTTTCGATGTGAGCGGATAGGATTTTAAAAGTAATTTGCGGGTGCTTTGTTGCAGGCCCCAAGCAAGCTGGAGCGGATAACTCCGCCCACTCCCGACGATGAGCTGGAATGTGAACCGGCGCCCCCTCCGATAGCCGCTCGACCAGAGAAAACTCTCTCCATTGTACGTATCAGCAGAGTAGCAGTATCTTTTAAAAGTGGACTAGCTTGACTATGTTTTAAAGATATTCAGTAAAAATTTGTGACTTTGAGAAGTTTTTTAAGTTGTCTACTTAAATTTTTGAATTCATCTGTGATTAATTTGTTGTACTTCTATGTTGACAGCAGTTTGCATGAATTGCCATTTATGCAGAAGCTTTTTTGGTATAGATATCCCACGTTAAATTACAAAAATTAGCATTTCATTATTTAAATCTGTTTCATCTTTATAAATCAATGATCGGATCTCGTTGTATTCACAGTATACGAAACCGATCGAGCCAACCATCGACGACCGAACCAACGGTCAGGTGAACAAGAATGAGCGAAAGAAGAAGAAGATGACCGACGAGGAGATTCTGGAGAAACTAAGAACAATTGTATCAGTGGGAGATCCCAATCGCAAGTACACCAAGCTGGAGAAAATAGGACAGGGGTTAGTGACAACTAATTTCTTTGACAAGAAGAAAATTGGATGCTACTTGTGTTTCATATTTTAGTTTAAGCATTACGAGTAGCTTCAGCACTTTGCTAAATGATGGCATATTCTCCTATAAGCATGTGCTTGTTCTGCTATATTTGCTTTATTTCTCTATGCTTCAAATTCCGTTGTTACGTGGACACCTATTGCGTGTGCCCAATTTGTTATGATACATTGATTGTTTTTGATGCATAAATATTCTGCATATTTTTAGAGTATTTTTGTATGTATGTGCTGTTTAATATACCCAATAAAAAAATGTAATAAAATAGTTTTTCTGTGCCTGTCCCAGATGACTAGGGCAATTCTATTTCTGCATTCAGAATCTTCGAACAAGTTTTAATCTTTATTTTTGTGTGACTTGCATGCTAAATGCACACATAACTTTTAAGCTTCATTTGTCTCTATTTGCCTATCTCTTTAAAGATTAAAGTATTAATGTATTTTAATGTATTTTATTAGTATTTGTATAGTATATTGTATATTTTAATTCTGAGGTATTGTACTGATATATTTGAATGGACACTATTGATTTATAACCAATGAACTATATGAATTAAAGTATTATATTTACATTTAAAATGAATTGATATATAAAAATAGTCAACAAAATTATTATGCCTGTGCGGTGTCGCAGTGCGTCGGGGGTGGTGTACATTGCGGTGGAGGTCGCGACGGGTCACGAGGTCGCCATCAAACAGATGAACCTGTCGCAACAACCCAAGAAGGAACTCATCATCAACGAGATCCTTGTCATGAGGGACAACCAGAATCCCAACGTCGTTAACTACCTCGACAGCTTCCTTGTCGGGGAGGAGCTCTGGGTAGGCAGCCCTCAGGGGTCTCCGGGGAAGTCATTGTTGTTTTTGTTGGACATTGAGAACCACGTGACAAAGGCGATGGAAATCTGATGCAGTGCTTCTGTGTTAAGCAAAGACCTGCTCAGCGCTCCCCTCTGTTCAGTCACTTAAACGACAAGCCCGGAGAGCTCTGGGTAGAGAATGACACTAAGCTGTAAAGCTTTTTTTTTCTCTTTTTGCAGATGATTAATTCCGGGCAATCCATCCATTTTAGGGATTTAGGAAAAAGTTTTTCAAAGCAGTTGGGTATCTGGATTATTATTGTTTATTTTCTCTCTCTCTCCAAGTCTTTATGCCTTATATGAGATGATTCTTTGAAGATGTTCATAAAGACCGGCTACTTTTGTTTAACATAGTTGCCTTCTTCTCTTTTAAATAGTCAATATTCATTTCATCCAATTCTTCGATTCATGATTTGAATATCATGCATTTATTTTTAAATGTTTATTGGGAACATGAATTAGAAGACCTCTCAAATTAGAGATGGAGTCCTTTGAATAAATGTCCTTTGAATAAATGTCCTTTAAATAAATGTCCTTTGAATAAATGTCCTTTGAATAAATGTCCTTTGAATAAATGTCCTTTGAATAAATGTCCTTTGAATAAATGTCCTTTGAA
>JAQIWG010002700.1:0-19671 GCA_034695025.1 Chamaedrilus cognettii | reverse complement strand
CCACGGGAGATAAAGCGCCTCGTCGGGAGCTGGACTCTCTCTGATCCGGAGAGAACGGTGCGAGGACGCGCGAATGGGACTCGTTACGAACACACTGAGAATAGGCTACATAAGACGACTTGGATCATGATGGCTGGATATAAGCTGTGTTGTTACATGTTGGGTGGATCTATGTTTAGGGCTGGATGTGTTTAGGATAATATACACGTAGGTTACTTTCTCGTAAAGAGCGCGGTCGTTAGGAGCGCCACAGATTTAGGCTGTGCAGATTTTCAATGCGGACTTTCAGCTGTCGCTGTGACTGTCTACTATTATGACGTCAGGATGCCTGGTTTGTGACGTCTTTGTGTTTATTTAACGACGTCACTATGCCTTATTTATGACGTCACTATGCCTATTTTATGACGTCACTACGCCCGCGTTGGGCGTAGATTATTTATAGCTGCGCGGTATCGTCGCATCGACCGAATAGGAATAGGCCTATACATGTACATTGTTCGATGAAATTAATAAATTCGCGCGGTTTATTATTTTTAAAATTCGCCTCAGATTGGTCGGCGTTCACTGTCTTGCCTTAGTGTTGCCATGACAACTCGATTAAGGCACGCGGTGAATGTCAACTCGTCGGGCGGTCTGCCCCTAGCCGCTGCAGCTTGATGTCAGGTTTCGAACAGAACTGTTTAGAACATGCTACTAGCTACATGTACATGTAGCTTACGTACAATCAACTTCTGGGCAATGTCGTGTTGATGTAAAGGCAGCACAAGTGTCGAGTAGTCCTATAGAGCATACTTGAACGTCAAGGACTGTTTTGAAAAGATCTTTACTGCGTGGGCCCTTAATTACTATTCACAACCTTGTTGGAACATTTCATGAGAGTATAAAAATATGTCAAAAAGTCCAAAGTTGTGCCCGGGCCGCTGCTACAGAAGTGCATCAACTGCAGACTTAACGGTTGAAACTTGAAAATAATCTACCGCCTCAGCTTAGGCAGAAATCCAAATCTGTCGAAATATAATTTCTACATTCGATTGTAGAAACCTTGACACGATATGACTTTGCCTCGCTATCCGGTAGTGGGTTGTACTATAGCCTCATAACAATGGCGAAAGTGATTCCGTTCCGACGAAGTCTTGTTATTACAATCGATCAATGGGCGTTACATTGAACGCGGTATCGCCTCAAGTCGGATCGGATAAACACTCGCGGGTCCCAACGATCCGACGGCTTGCTAATACGTGTAAGGAATTATTCACCAGCACGGAAACAAATTGATTGAGTAAATATGAAACAAACTGCGTGCAGGTAGAGCCGCGTTGACATCATTGTATCGTTGCCTAGCACTAGGTACGAGTATAGAGTTGAACACTAAACTCAAAACTACGGCCAAAAATTAAGAGAACATTGGGATAGCCTAGTGGGAAAGGAACTGGTGTCCATTGCATGCAAACAATAATAGTGCACAGCTCAAGGCTATGGGCCTGATTCGTTTTGTTTCTACATGATCGTTCATAGAGCGGTAGTGGATGGACCCAGCCTACATCACTATAATTCCGGTGACAACGGCCTATGCACTTTCAATAGCTAACCCTCAGGGTCTAACCCAACGTCGCATAAAACCATAATTTTGTGCCTGCGTGGAAAGTTTGTAATTAAAATACAGACAGCGAGCCAACGTCAAAGTGGAATAACTATTACCGTCTACGCTAGCTGCGAGCTCACGCGCGGCGGCAGCCGTCAATGGAACTGTGACGTCACTTCGTCGCCCGTATTTAAATAAATTATTACAAACTTTTTCATGCGTGCATAAAATAACGATTTTATACAGCGTTGGTTGAGACCCTTCGAACGCGTAGCACAACGCCGTTATTGTTTCTTAAGTATATTGACAGCACTTGTTCGTAGCCTAGCGTCACTAGCGGCAACGTTGTAAGTGCTCGTCGAATTGTTTGAGGACCATGCGCCAGCAAGTTAGGCTTTCAGAAAAATAATTGTAGTGAGTGGAGAGATTTCGGTTGACGTTTGTTACTTTAGGCTCTAATAATATATCTCTTTATTTGATGTTATATTGATCGCGTAGAGAATACTACTTTTCCTGCGATGTAGGCCTACACTGGTCATAAATTAGTAGATTTTGACCTGTAAGTTGGATATCATACAATAGGCTAAAGTGTGGCTTGAACTCGAAATCTGAAAAATTGACAATATTTTAGATCATCTAGATAACGTACTGTTTGTGGAACTTTTTTTATAGGCGATTCTTAGGCTAAGCCACGCAGCCCAGTGAGGCCCAACACGCAACATGCATGCCCACGCTATGACCAATAGTTTGATTTTGACAGCAACATCATGTAGGCCTGGTGCTCGCGCGTTGTTAGGGTACACATAGGCTACAATGTTGATAGGCAGCTAAACAAAGTCTCGTTTCTAGTTGCAAATCGTGTTTGAAGCAAGATTCAGCAGCTTTAACAATATAATAGGGGAAATATTTAACTACGGAGTAACATAGCAGCCTATCAATGCTGTCAATCAGAGAGGAGTCGCAAGACCGAGGCTGCGTAACGAGGTTTCACAGTATGGGCCTAGGCCGTAGACGCTAGATGAAATTTTAGAAGAATTGGTGGAAAGGTCGCGGGTGCACCATTGCCTCCCGTTTATATAGTTTATTGTCAAAATTTAATGGTCATTAACCATTAACGGAAATCATCATGGTCATGGCTGATGGTGTAGCTCTTTGGATAACCCACATGCGCATGTATGATACACGGCGCCTGACCTTTACTTAGGCTTAGGCCTGCACGAGTAACACGACTATACAGGTATACACGTGTACGAGCGTGCATGTGTGCACCATACCTCACATCTCTGCGGTTTGAAGGCTTATCTCGATAAGACAACATTATCAAGTTGTAAGTCATGAACGAGAGTCGCGGCTCGAGCGTGGTAGGCATATACTCGACAGGTCAGTGGATCGAGATACAAACACGCTTATTATTAATTGGTGCTGAAACGAAATCATTACTGCTGTGCTATTTTATGGCTACCACGCATGCACCTGATGGTTATAGACTTGAGACCGTTCGGCAATTAATACCCCACAACGTAGACGACTTTATCATTTTAGAACACAACCCGACGGTATGCTAAACTTGAGCACCAGCACACACCTATGTATAGCGCCAAGCAGGCCTATAGGCTATACCCTAATTCTGTGGCAGCCTCATATAACTGCATTATTCGTATAACAGACCCGCATTGATAGACCTACTGTAGAATTCGGTAATAGGGCTTACATGACATTGTACAGTGCTAAATTACCGGCAGGAGGTCTTAAATCCATCACGTGCTACATTTTGCATCGACTTGGATGTGAAGAATTCTAAAAAAAGAGCCAACTGCACCCACTTGAAGGTTGCAACAATCTCATTTCCCACTAATTTAGACCACTAAAATAGCAAGACTTCATTGGTCATTATTTACAACACACGCAGAGCAGCAGAATGAGAAAGAAGCCGAACGATGATGTTTCCTCCGCGTCTGAGCCTAACCCAACTACCGCTCCCGGTCACAGCAAATCTCTGACTGTACCGGCAGAAGTCAACCGAATCCCGTCTGCTGTCCACCGATCCAAAGAAACCGCAGCGAAAACAAACAAACCACCAGCAGACAAACAAACAAAACCAGTAGGCTGTAAATCAAACAAGGCACACAACACCACGAATAAACACACCACGGTCGTTGACGAGGCATACATGTACACGGTGAAGAAGTCAAAAAAGCAGAGCGGAAAGATTCCCGCGAAGAAACCGAAATACAAGAAAACTGCAAAAAAAGACGACGTCGCGGAAATACCACCAAACCCGGAAGATCATCCGTTTTATGAATTTATGAAAAACATCCCTACTGAACCCCCGGAAGGCATTTTGACGTTTTTATTCTGCGACGAGCCACAAAACGAAACAGGAGTTCCCATTCCAAGCCGAGAAGCAAGTTCTTCTCAAGGGTCGGTCAAAGAGCAAGCTGAAGTGGTGGGTGTCTCCAATCGTGTAGTGTCCACCCAGTTGTTCCAGGCGGTGGCGCGCTGCCACATGGCCAGGGTTCGATTTCTGGTGGAGCATGGGGGAGCAGATGTGAATGTGAGGAACGATGCGGGGGAGGGTGTTCTTGTGGTGGCGCTAAGGGTGGAAAGAGTGGAGGGACGGAGAAGGCTCTTCAGGTATTTTATACTTGGGATGTTTGATTTGCTTTTAAATAGTTCTTCTTCTTCCCCTTCGAGTTTAAGGACCGCGCGTAGTAACGAAGACTATTACAGTCCGGTTCCGTGCCTTGGCCTCGGCTTCACCAAGCACAGAACCCCTCTTAAGTTGTCTTTTACAACTCGCCCGGGGAGCTCTGGGCTGCAGGTCAATTCTTCGTTGTTCCCCGCCCGACCTGCAGGGGTTAATTTGAATAGTTTGATTTTAAATAGTGCATTTTTGTGCTGTTGTAATAATCATTAGTGTGATTGAAATTGAATAGCTATTTTTTGACTTCTACTAATAATAAGCGCATGATAAATCATGATGTAGTTATTTGATGATATTTAGTTGATGAAAATCTGGATGTTTTTTATTGAAATTTTTATGAACTCTAAAAAATCAATAAGATTTTGAAATGAACATTAAAATTAATTTTCAGAAAATTTACGAATGAGCGATTCACCAATGCAAAACGACGAGACTTTATTCACCGCGAAGGTGTAGTTTTCATCTATCATAATTTAAAATTTGACACATACAATTTTTTAATATTCATCACAATCAAAGAATCATTACATTGACTCTCTACCTACATGTAATGTAAATAAAGTTTTGCCAAATTTTAGCATAAAAAATATTCTTTCCTGTGGAAGAAAATTTTAGCCCAATTGTCAGGTATCTCGTTGAGCGGGGGGCGGACTGCGGCGACCGGGGGGGCGGGGACACGGGGAGGGGTGTGCTGGCCTGGGCCGCCTACCTCGGGCGAACCGAACAGGTGTACATTCATATTTATTGAAAAATAATTATAAAAAAATATTAAAAAATATATAAATATCCCATATTGCCTCATGCAGTGCACTATTACAGATTATTTTTATCAATAGGTTGAACCTATCAATTTTATTTATAAAATTTTAAGTTGCTGTTGTATATATGTGTTCTATCGATGTGATGCGTAGAGAACATTACAGTGTATATTTTCTTAACGTGACAATAAATTACTATTACAGCTAACCTCACCTAACTCAGCTCCCCCTTTCACTCTGCTGTGGGGTTTAACCTCTCAAGCTCTGTGTGAAAAATTTATGTAATATTTATGAAAAAGCACCCTCGAGGCAGGGGCATTAGATCCCTAAGCAGGGCATAATTTAAGAAGTTTATGGTCTCCACATATTAGCACACACAGTAATAAACCATTGTATCCATTAATCTTCGTATATACTACAATTTTCTGCCACGTGGACTCCACATGCTCTATGGTCTCCACATATTGGTGTCATTACGCCCTTAAACTTTACATTTTTTAGAAAATTATCTTTTTTCTTCTAAAAGTAGGCCTACTACACATTTTTGCCGTATGGACTCCACATTTCATTCTATGGTCTTCACATTTTGGTTGGATTACACCCTAAAATTCTGCTCTGTCCCTAAGCCCCCAAATCCCTACGCTGCTCCTCCCCACGCCCCTGCCTGTGCGTGTCCAGGTGCGCGAGTTGCTGGTGCAGGCGCGCGACAGCCTTGACCTCAACGCTTGTGACGTCACTGGTCGCACGCCGCTCCATCTGGCGAGTGAGCAGGGACACGCGTCCACAGTATGTCTGCTCGCTAAGGCGCTGAAGCACTACGGACTCTCGCTAGACCTGGCCGACACTCAGGGTGGGCCAGAGCATACTGTCAAACTTGATATTTTTGTGTGCATGTAATTTTGGCAAAGTTTGCGAATCGGTAAAACTTGCCAAAATTTCATGCACAAAAATAAAGCTGTAGAAGCCACATTGTACATAAATGGGCAGTCCTCAAGAAAGCAAAAACTAAGTGCACCTAAATTTCTGAGAGGCAAACCTGCGAAAATAACATGCAACAAAAATGCCAGGTTTTAAGGTTTTTTAATGTGCAGTTACTTCTTTACAGAATGTGCTGCACTAAATTGAAATGTGCACAGTTGTACAAGCTGTGTGTGCGGTTCTAAATGTGGAAATATGGAATTGAATAAAGCAAAAAATGTATGTCTCCATCAGCACCCCCCTCCTCCCTGCTCTGCAGTAAGCAGACTGTTGTTGTTGCTGCTGCTGCAGCATGTAAATGCTGCTGCACTGCTGCTGCTGCTCCTAATGCTGCGGTTGCTGCTGCTGCTGCTGCGTGAACGTGATGCTGCTGCGGCTACTGATACTGCTGCTGGTGCTGCAGGCATGACGCCGTATTTGAATGCGCGGCGTGAGGGTCACACGTCGATAGCGCTGTACTTAGCCAGCGCGGGGGCATGCACTAGCCGCGAGGACACGGTCCTGTACAGAACTGGGGACGTCTGGGAGGAGTGCGGCAGGCGAGCTTTGAATCATTTCTATTTTTAGGGCACTTCCGGTCAAATTGACCTTAGGCTTTCATGCATTTAGCCACATTTACATACACGTACACACATACACGCGGGCTGTAATTATGCAATATGACATAGAATAACGTATGAAGGCATATTACTGAGTATGAGTAACGATGTAGACTATGTAAGCTTGCACTGCATCAGTAATGTCGTATTGCATTTGTATTATATCACAATACGTTCACGCAAATGTGAATGAAAAATATCATTAGCATAAAAATCAAGTGGGAGATTTTATCTCTTAGTATGCCTAATCTTAGCTCAAACTGAAATTAAACCATGACCCTTATCTATAAGGTAAATCGCATATTAATTTTGCAATCTTGTTCTAATAAAAAAAATATATTATATCATTAGCAAACATCCCAAAATAGAGCAACTTGTGACGTTCAGGACAGAGAGGGCAGAGAAAGAAAGGGCCGCGAGGGCCGCGGAGCGCGCTAAGCTGCGGCTGCGCGGCGCACTGCTGCCGCCAATACGCCGCCGCCCTCTACGCGACTATGACGTCACGGATGACGTCATCGATGACGTACAACGTCGTTCTACATGTAATCACAGAGGCGCCAACAACTCATCTCGTTCTTCAAGCCTCTCCCGATGTTCTACTAGCAGTGTTAAGGACTCGCACAGAGCGGGAACTTCGAATGGGTTGAGAGTCGGCAGTCCTTTTTGCCGAGTCTGCTGTGGTCAGCGTGATTTCTTTCAATCTTGCAGCCGCTGCTGGTCGAGGGAAGGCGGTGCCCGTGAGCCAAGGAACGGCGGTGTCCTTGGCCGGCCCGCCAGTTCACTGGCAATGCTCGGAGAGATTTATCGACTGAAGGAGGACGATATGACGTCATCGTACCGCCCACACGTCACGAGTCGGCGGGGGTGGGGCGAGGAGGACAGCGACAGCGAATCAGATTGTTCAGTCACGCCCAGCGGGAGTTGGGGAGGGTTGTCATTGGACAGCGCTGGGACGGAGGAGCGTCGATTGGCTGTTAGTCTGCGTGATGAAGTCAGAGGCAAGATGGAAACCATTCAGTATTAAATATTTTTTTAAGTTAATGGATTAAGCATCAGCATCATCATCATCTAAAGATGAAGTATCGAGAAGAAGAACTACTGTACTAATTCGCATATTTTTTGCAGATGCAATGACATAAGTCTACATTTAAACTAATTCTGAAAATTTATACCAATTTCTGAAAATTATGTTTACACCAACAATTTTTATTCGATGTGTAGTTTAACTGAATCAAAGTTGGCTAATATTAGTATTAGGTATTTGCTGTTAGCATGTCAGTGCACAATAGTAGAGGTCGGTTGCATTTGTTTCTTTATATTGTATTGCACATCTACCTTGTGGTGAATAAGGTGATTCATACAAACATTTCCTCGCTGTGTTTCAGTTGAGCCGTTCTCCTCGGTATTCCTCACTGGTGACGCTGACCTTGAGAGCGCGCTGACTGCTCTAACGGTCAAATCCTTACCCCTGCAGCCTGGGTCCGGCCTGAGCTAGGGGACTACATTCTGATAGCCTAGCCCGGACAACGCCCGCCCCCTGTTTAACTATTGGCTGTAGGAAATAATCAGTGACGTTATAGCGCTAGGATTAATTTGTGACTAGTGGCTTAGAAATTTGCTGGGCTGTACTGTAAAAAAATTAAAAACAAAATTAGCCAGTGTAATTAATTAGGATGATAGAATTTTATGGTTGAAGGTATATTTTCGATACTAATTATTGATTCCAGTATACATATAGTTTCATGCAGAGGCCATTGTAGTCATAGACTACAATGGCATCCAAAATACACGACGCATTTTTAAATTTTGAGTATTCAAGACGGTCAACTTTACTAGTCGTTTGACCACGACCGACAAATAGTATACACTAGCGAGTAGCACTATCATCATTGACTAGCTATTAGCTGTTGTGTTGTTGTTCCATGAAACTTGTATAATACAAAATGTAGGTCTTGTTTCGTAAGTAAAACCGTAATAAAGTGGCTTGTTGGCAACCCGATAGTCTGATTTCCGCTAACAGCACCAAGGCAGATTTTTGCAGGCACTTGTATATGCAGCTTGTTGTGTCATGTGGGCTATAATCTACACTAATAATAGTTCTACTGATTCGCTCCTGTATTTGATTGCTGTTTGAGGCCTACGCTGCATGGTACAATCAGTTCAGCTGGGTAAAACACGCAACACTAGACCTCGACGGCCAAACAAGACGCAAATCTGGGTCGCTGCAGGTGGCGCTGGCCTCGGCGGGCCGTCACATGCAAGTTTAGACATCCGTATAGACTCAGGTATTTTATCGTCGTCTCTCGATCACGACGCAACTGTTACCGCTCTAGGCAAAGCCTCGACTTTAAAAATGTGATGTCGCCCGTTAGCTAAAGCTAGAAAGATCGCTGTGCGCCCCAAACCTATTGACTACTATTATTACTTGTGGGCTATAGACCTACTTATTGACGAACTCTGCGGTAGCAGTGCCGTTATACGGTATCGAGGTACAGTTACATCACATATCGTTCGAGCCCCTTTCCCGGAAGATATTTTATCAATTCTCCTCGGAAGATGTACGTAATCTACTGTTTTCGCGTGTTCAGCGCCGTCGCCATTCCGCAAGACACCTGTTCCCGCAAGTGATATGGCGGTGATAGCTTATATGCCATATACATTATGATAAGCCTAGGCTTTTTATTGGAAGACGATTGCAAGTCCTCTGTGAAGACGTAGTATAGCCCAAGCGCACGCGGCTCCCTCAAGACGCGTGTTGACAGCCGCCTTCCGGTAATGTGGCTCTTCCCGCAAGATGGCTCGGAATCCGCTCGCAAGACGTGATGCAACTGCACTTTTATGGATTTATGTTTTGACATCGGAAAGCGATATGATATTGCTGTAGGCCTATAGACGTGCGGTCCTCGCTGGTGCAGCCTAATTATAACAAACTTCAGTCTGTCAGGCATGCAGGCTAGGCATTGCGCGCCGCTATTACAGGCTATATAAGATCGAACTGGCAACGCTTCGATGAATCTACAATGGCCCGAACGATACGACAAGCGCAAAACATCAACGTCTGCGATGACGAATGGCGTTTAGCGCTAAAGCCTAATTTAGGCAAGGTTATATAATTCTGGCGACAACTTTGCCAACAGTGCATAGGTGTCAGGCTTATCAGCCTCGCATTCACTGGTTGAACTTACACTATTACAGAGCATAGCGTGCAATTAGTCGATGTACGCCTGCTCAGAGACCGTGGCTAAAAATCTCGAGGAGGCCTACCAGGTAAGCTATTACAGAACGATGTACGTAAATCCCTGACACTGTAATAGTCGACGATGCAGGTCTTTCGAAATTGAATAGCCTATGATCATAGAATAACAGTAGCCCGATAAATTAGCAGAAGGATAATAATTGACCCCTTATACAATTACATGTAGCGTACCTGTAGGCCACTGCGTAGTGCTTTAATTTTTCATGTCGCGTAGGCGTACATGTAGGCTACAGTAATGCCCTTGACTTCGGTTATAAGGCCTTTTCGCTTGTAACGCGAGTTGTAAATTTAAAGTGCTGTTTATATTGGATGTAAAACGAAACCAATAATTGTAATCATTATACCGCATTCTCGCTTCCGAACAGAGGCGCATAAAACACTAACCACGCAGCTGATCAGCCGACGGTCACCCCTTCCCCATTCCCTAAGCATGGGCCAGTGCGGAGCGTCAGGTCTTCACGTCCACAACGCCACCTCCAAGCCGATCCGTGTCCGCGTGGCCCAAGAGGAGACAGTCATCACAGAGATCGACAGCACGCTGGGGCTGCACTTCACCGCCCCAGTGACCCTCGACGCGGCGCTCAAGGCTAAGCTAGATCACATTCTTGACGTGACGGGATTTGCGCGGATCGCGCCGCTGGACACGCTCGAGTACAACCTACCGCACGGGAAGGGGCAGTCGGTGAGACGTTGCGATTTTACACTCATTGTATGAGCTTCATCCGGAAGTAATGATAGGATGCGTGTTAAAATCTGGATTAACGCGGATTTTTTATGAAGATTATTAAAATTGTTGAATTGTTGAAGTGTGAAGTTAATGGATAAACAGACACACGTATAGCTGAATTGCTTGCAATTGCAGAATTATTCTTAAATGTTTCACGTTTTAAGCCACTTTTTTGTTGAATTGTTCTTATTGCATTAGTTCTTAAAGGCTAACAAAAGCCTATGTAGGCCTAATCATTAGGCATCTATATTATTAGAATTTGTTATAATCCATATTATTATATTATATTAATATTATATTAATTATCTATATTATCAACATTGTTACGATTATCTATGTTATAATAATTTTGTCATGCATTATATTACATGTATATATACCTGTACATGTTGGCCTATAAAAATTACTAGGCCTGAGTTACAGCTAAATTACATACATAGGCTATATTTAATTATATTGCCTGTGTAGGATGTCACATCGTTGATAGTTTTATTCATTAGATCGCGTGGGTTCGTTTTCGTCAATTAATGAAGCCCGGTATTGAGTAAGCATAGGGCACGATGCCGGAGTTATCAAAAAGTGAATCTTCCGAGTGGTATATTTATAGTTCCTTCATGCACTTTTTCTTGTCCATCGCATCTTTTCTTCATCCAGCTTTACATTACATTACTTTACATTAGTTGACAAAGCCGATCATAGCGACAGGACGTGTCATTGTCTCAGATATACGTGTCTGCCACGACCGCCGACGACCCCAACCCCCTCATCATCTGCAGCAACTACTCCCCCCCTTACAACAAATCTGTCACCATCACCTCAGACCTGACCGTCCGTCTCTCCAAAAAGCAATCCACCTCCCACGGGCGTCGCAGACACGCCCCCGCCTCGGGGGCTGACCAGGGAGGCCAGGGGGGCGCTAGCCAGGGAGGGCAGGGGGGGCTGACGGGCCCCTCGGGGAGCAGAGCATCCCTGATGGTAGCTACGACTGGGAGCACGGCGGCGCTGCAGGATGAAACAGATGGGGGGGATACGGCGAACGTGGGAAGGTTTTTGGTGACGAGCGAACAGGCGCCTTGGAGCGAGGACGCGTCGGGGGGGGAACAGAAGGGATTGCTGGCCGACTGAATTAGGATTGGACGTTGAAGATTGACATTCTAACTGTTATAACATGTCGATCAGTAATTCAAGGCATGGCATGATACATGATGACAACGGAACTTGTGCTTTTTACCGCGGTGACTGTACATTGCTCAATTTTGCTTTTATGCTTCGTTATTTCGATATGTTGTGAAATTACGTTGAGGATTTTTGGGAAAAGGCAATTATTATGTTTAGCCTCATTAATATGCTTTATTCTAAGCGACGCTTCGATATCATGAAGAGAAAAGATTTGTCCAATTGTAGTCTACAATTGTGCAAGACTTGGCTAAATTGTCTACAGTAGGCTAACATCGTAGTGCCTATAATATAAATTGCCCAGGCTAGTACTGTTGCTATAAATAACTGATGTTGCAGTTTATGAATAACTTTTCTATGAATGTGAACATGAACAAAACATTAAGTAATACCGGGTATCTAACAACAACTGCTTTTGTATACGCAAAACGAGAAGAATAATACCCTATAAGTCTAATTTCATTTCAAAATTGGGAATATATTGGAGCACCAAAATAAAAATCTAGTTTATTCAAGAATTAGGCCTACAGGTACGGTATAGACACAGTATTCTATTTTACTGTGTATAATGAATGGTATAGATTATCGATGGCGCAAGCTTCGTCGGTTTCGAATCGAGATTACCTTTTATTACTTCTTATTTTGCATTTCCGCTTTCGGCATTTAAAAATAAATAACTAATTTTTATATTTGTTAGACTATAAAAATTGAAGCACCCCCCCGGCGATGGCGGACTGGCTGTTCCCGACGCTGCAGCCGCGCCTCATCGATCCCGTCTGGTACGCGGTCGATCGGCCGTGCGACGACGACAGCGAGCTGACGCAGTTAGAAGAGGAGCATCAGCGATGGGTAGGCTAGACCTCACAGGCTCTTCTGTGGGCCTTCTATACTTTTATATATGATCGAGGCCCCCTGCCTGATACGTTTTGTTGTAGTCGCCGGCCGCTTCGAAAATTGCGTCACGTCATTGACTCTCTTGTCAGTTCACTTATCGAATTTGTGCCCAGAGGGTCTCTTTCGGGCTGGTTTGGTTTTTGCTGAATCGATCTAATTTTGAAATTAGCCTATGACATTTAGTAGAATCAGGTAATCAGTATCGGCGTACTTACGCTGTTGTGCATGCAGTCGTACAAGCACATCTTGTGGCGTTTTGTTACACGTGCTACAAGCATTGATGTTTTGTGTTGTTTGTATGTGCTTTGTATAGCCGAAGTTTATTTATTATGTTGTTACAGAGTTTAGCAAGATAGCAAGGGTTCTGTTGTTGTCTTGTTACAGCTGCAGTCAATATCGGAGAAGCATAACAGCGTCGTGCCCATCGGCAAGTCCTCCGCGGTAAGAATCAGGGGTCCTGAGGGGTTTCTGACCCTTTGATTTGATGCTAGTGACTGGCTGATCTTTATTTTGATCCTTTACAAACTGTTGCCTGGATTTACTAATTTTTATTTTAAATATAGGACTACTGAATAATTGTAGTAAATTTTAGGTCTACATAGAAAATTGTTTAACTGCTATTAATAGAGTTCTACTTCAAATATTTATGAAAATGTTTAACTTTTAGATGCTGATACGAATTGGGTGTTAGTGTGGCTTCAGAAGCTTTTCTATTTTACTCTGAATCATCTTTTTGTATCGTCATTGTTGTTATAGTAGCGCCCACGCCCCTCGCAGTTTCTATTCAAATCTTCCTTCACCATTCATATCATACAGTCATCCACATTCTCATGATGGCATTCCGATCAGCTCACCAGTCCACTTTGTGATGTTGTCTTCAGACTGCATTCTGAGCTCTGAATAACATGAACCCCACGCAGGCTGGAGAACAAAGAATTGGCTTGCAGCCCAGAGCTCCCCAGGCGAGTCATTAAAGGCGACTAAAGAAGGGTGATCGGTTGTGTGCCGGCTCTCTTGCACAGAACCGGTCTGTATAATAGTTGTTGTGATACACATAGTCCCTGAACTACAAAAAATAAAGAGAATCACATGTGCACTTTGCTCGCTGCGCCGAACAGCCCCTGCCTGACGAGGGGGAGGACGATGAGGAGGACGGGGACGCCGATGACGTCAGCGACAGCGACAACGACGACGAACTCGACACGGACATGATCGAGGAGCGTGACTCGGCCGACGAGGTCACGACTCTTTCATCAGCAATATTTCTAACGCTTAATTTATCTAGTCTTAATTCTAAGTAATTCTACACCATAGCGAGGCGCTGTGGTGTAGTGGGTAAGGCGTCTGACTTCGAGTCTAGAGGACCAAGGTTTAAGTTCCTGCGTCGGCGACTATGAAACCATGCGTTACAGGCCCTTCAGCTGTTAAACACACAAGTGTTGCTAGCTGCTAACCCCGTGCCAGATAATTATTTATTTTGGTTGGCGTCAGGAAGGGCATCTGGCCATAATAACCCAGCTTCAGCAGTCCTAATCAGGGCGGGCGAAAACGTGTAATCCTGTGTGAAAACATGGACATTAACAGATTACACGATAGAAAGGACGTTAGTTGGTTTTTTTATTCCATTGAATATAAATTTAATTTGTATCATAAATTTTAGCATATTATGATTCTATGTAGTTCTGATCTCAATTGCCGATTCTTGTCTTTCCAATTCTCTTCTATATTTAGCTGTAAGACAGTCTAAGAAGTGCTGCAGACTCAAGTGCAATGCCGTTAACTTTTAGTAACTTTTGTTAGTTAAATTGGCAATACTTTTCATTTTGCAACACATATTACATAATTTGTAAGATGTTTGCTTTGCTGATTTCGCACTTGATGTTGATGGTATGTTAAGTTGATGACATTAGACTTTGCGATATCATAAGCTTGTAATTTCCTTTTACATAGCTTTTATTGATTTATTTTATGTTAGCTTAATTACTTCTTAATCGATTGGTTTTTCTTCATTTTCCAGGTTGAAGTCGACATGACGGCGACTGGATCGGCAAGCGATTCAATCCAGTGGGTCCTCGAATGATCCGTATCGGACTGGATCATGACGGAGTGGTCGTGGGTCCAGATGATTCCTCCTTGGACCGAAATCCTGAGTTTGGATTTGACAGTAACTGATGCAGCCAATGAGATTGCATGTCTAGTCTTGTTCATTTGCTCCGATTTGTTGATTGTAGGCTATGTATATATAGTAAAGAATTGATATCTAAACGCTTGCGTTCATGTAACGCGCTGAGTCACTGCATTGAAACTACGGTGAAAAACTGAGGAGGTATCACTTTAATAATATTTTATTAAACATTTTTATCATTGATTATTTACTGTAGAACATGAAATTTTTGCGTGCGTGTAATTTTGGCAAATTTCGCAAACTGGCCAAATTTGCCAAAATGCGTGCAACAAAGATAAATCTGCATAAGCTATATAATAATGGCATCGTCAAAAATGCGAAAATTAAGCGCAGCTAAATTTCTGAGAGGCAAAGCCGCCAAAATAGCGTGCAGCGAGAATTTCATGTTTTGCAGTATTGAATAGCTTGAAGGATTAACTCGCTAACATTCCTTGTGTTCAATAGTTTCTGTGTACTAGCCCCACCTGTTTGATTTGATTAGGCGAACACACTAAATTTCATTACTTGTTGGTTTGCGTTAGCTTTGTGAAAGTATGCCATAAGTTGATACTGTATCGCATTCTTTCAGTGTTTTGCACGACTGATGAGTGGGAAGAGTTGACTGGCATATATTTTAGATTTCTGCATAGAAAATATTTTTTGCAGCTCTTACCCAGTTTCTGAAAATTGCATCAATTTTTATTCTAATCTTAGGATTTCTTTTTATTATTTTAAAAAACAACAATGTGGAGCTCTTCTGCTTTAGGTAAATTAATGTCGTTTGCATATAATTTGTACTATTGTTAGATAAAACTATGAACTAACTATTCTGTTCTATTCTGAACTGTTCTGTTCTGAACTGTTCTGATCTGTTCTGAACTGAATTGTTCTGAAGATAAGGTGGTAAGAAGAAACCGACTGAGATGGTTGGGACATGTTTTGAGAAAGAAACCTGATTGGGTGCGGAAATGTATGAATTATGAGGTAGCTGGGAAGAGACGTATAGGTAGACCGGAAACGACGTGGAAAAGCTTGACAGAGAAGGATATAAAAGCTAGAAAATTGAGACGTGAAGATGCGACGAATAGGATGAAGTGGAGGGCGGTTGTCCATGGCTGCAAATGGCCTACCCCTGTGTAAACGGGAATACGGCCACAAAACGCGAGTGTGAGTGTGAACAATTATGAACTGTTTTGTTCTGAACTGAACTGTTCTGAACTGTTGTGTTCGGAACTGTTCTGTTCTGAGCTGAAGTAAGTAGTTTTAACCGCTAGTCAGATATTTTAGCTAGAATGCAGTTTGCGACTTTGTGACTTTGCTACTGCGACTTTGCGACTTTGCTTAGCAAAGCATTCACTCCAGCCTCCTCCTCGACACGCAGCGAGCCTCGACGAGTCTGTCTGGCATGGCGCTAGTTTGAAGCCTTTTTCAACATTTTCTTCACTAATAATGCAGCAAAACAAATGAGATGTTAATAAAAATGTCAACGACAAAAACAAGGCTACCAATAGAAAACTAGCATGCAACAATCACGGACTCCACAATCACGGACTCATGAGCAGAATTTAATGCTAGTGTCATGGTACTTTTAAACAGTGGCATTATTCAAACAGCACAAGGCCGTACTTGACTAGAATACGATTAACCCTTACAAGTACCCCTGGGGGTATTTTTGACTCCAAGAGGTACTATTCCATCCATATCTTGAAAACGGTGCTTGATCTTTTTATGCCTTTTTATGACGTTTATCCTGTTTGTATTTGCAACTGGGGCGCCAAATTTCAGGACTGGCATGAACAGGGCACCAGCGTCGCTATTTGAAAGTAAAAGTAAAGCAAAAATTTAAACATGAACGATAGCGAGATACTCTAGTCAAGCCGCACTGCGTATATAGAAGAGTGGATAGATGAAGACGCTATTGACAGTGATAACAGTGAAGATTCTGAATAGAGAGTGACATGGGGTAGCCTCTAGCGCCCCAACCCTTAACCGAAATTCAAATTCATTATCTCCCCTCCCCACCGCCCCCCGAAAACCGATGTCAAATTTCCTCTCCTCCCGTTCCCCTCTTCGCAAAGATCGTTTCGCTCCCCTCTCCATGCCCCGGTCGGGCTAGGCAAAGCAATTTCTTTGTGCGAATAGACGCCAGTGCATTAGGCTAGCCCTGGTCGGCCGAGGCGGTCTTGTCGAAATAGTCGGCCTAATCGGGCTAGTCAGGCTAGCCGACCCAGTCTGCCCAGTCGGATCAGTCGGGCTAGCTGGCCCAGTCGGGCTAGTCGACCTAGTCGGGCTAGTGGTCCTAGTCGGCCCAGTCGGGCTAGTCGGCTTAGTTATCCTAATCGGCATAGTCGGGCTAGTCGGCCTAGTCGGAAGAGTCCCCCAAATCGGGCTAGTCAGGCCAGCCGACCCAGTCCGCGCAGTCCGCCCAGTCGGCCGAATCGGCCCAGCCGGCATTGCGTCTAAGTGGCTTTGCGGCCAACCGGCTCACACTCAACGCTGACAAGACGTAGCTCATGTGGATTGGTTCGTGCCCAGCCCTTACCCGAAATGTTGTGATTTGATGGAAGCTGCGAAATAGACGCCTTAATTAAATTCCTTTATCTTCTCCGTGGTTTTACCGCGCCCCTTTTCTTTATTTACCGCGGGAAATCATTGACGACTGTCTCAGCCCCGCTTAAAAACCGCTTCTGAAATGGTTTTCACTCGCTCCCCGCGAAATTTACCGCGGTTTTCCGCGGATACCCACAGCTGCCCACCTCATGTCACTCTCTAGTTTTGATGCTGCATCTAGTGATGAATAGGACGTGCTAAAGATAGATCGCTTAGTACTGACAGATGATGAGAGTGACAGTGATGCCGACAGTGATGACGATATGGACAGTTGCAGCATTGAAGAAAATGCGCCGATGGACACAGTTACGGATGTTGTCAATGCTGTGGCAGCTGGCAGTGGTAGAGTTCAAGAGAACAGTGGTGAATTTTATTGATCCAAGGATGGTATTGTATGGTGCCGTTCCTGTGGTGAGGCGACGATGAGCGCAAGATGTTGTTTACGTAACACCCGGATCAAAGAGCTATGCACTACCAGAGACTGTAGATGGTGTCGTGTTTGACCAGTATCAGACCTAATTTTGATTTAAGATTGTGCAGATTGATAGTAGTGAGTTTTCTAAATATTGCAAATCTGATTGTTTATTAGCCTGGTTCTGCCCTACAGGCTTAAAAAAGTTGGGTGTATTTTTTACCCCCAGGGGTACCTTAAAGTGATTTTTCATAAGGGGTACCACGTTGGATTAATTTAAATAATAAACGATTGCGCTGCAGTCTGCAAGGCATAACGTATATCACTCTTAAATCAAAGGCCAGAGGTGAAAACGTAGGCTAACTATTGACTAAGCTATTAAAGAAATCACAGACTGAGCCTTCTTTAGGCCTACATGTACATGTATATGGTACGAAGCTAATGCACCTAACCATTAGGCTGTGTGTAGTACTATTAGAGTCAACAGAACTTCAAGACAGATAGTCTAAATGCTCAAACAAATAGCGTAAATCTGAATTCAACCAGTACTGTAGCTTCGAAACATAATTATCTGCCATTATATTTATCTGCAAAATTTCCAGATTTACAGCTTCAGATTTCAACATTTATCATCGTCAGTTTTTTTAAGGGGCACTTTCTGGGGTCAAGGCCCCTTAATTGGTGGAGGCCCATGTACACCCTGACCATGCATATAAACCCGGGCCTACATGTACATGACAATGTACTACGTAGCTGGCGGTGGCGCGATCTAACGATCAACGCTGCGTGGCGTCAGGATCCTATACCTTGTAGCTTCGCAAACGTCGGTGGCTATTCCGTCAAACAAGACTACGAGAGCGATGATTCGTCTGACGCTCACTACTGCGACGGGTTGGTGCCGGGCTACTGTTCACAAGATTTCTGTAGTCTGCTAGGTGTGTACACATGTACGTGAGTAGGCCATTTTTCACACGGTGTCTCTCGGTTGATACATTGTACATGCAGTGGTTAAAGTGGGCGGGGTCCCGCCGGGTGTAAGACCCGGCACCTCAAATAACGGGACCCGCACCTCATATATGGGACCTGTCACCTCAAATATGAGGCACAATCTTCCAATGCTAGATAATGATTATGTTTTGCTATCGAAACGAAACGAAACCTTTGCATAATCGAAGAAAGGAAAAAACTATAATGCGCGAGGGCTATTAATGATTCACTAACGAAACGAAACGAATAAAAACAGAACGAAACATTTTCAAGACCGAAGAAAGAAAAAGGTTGCAAGCGCGAAAGTTTTCAATAATTCATAAACGAAACGAAACAAAGCGAAACATTTGCAAATCCAAAGAAAAGAATATATAAAGAAAGAAAAAAAAATTAAGATACCGGGCCGAAATAAAAAGGTTGCAAGTGCGCGGGTTGATCATGTTTCAGTAACGAAATACAACGAATCGAAACGAGTCAAAACATTTGCAAATCCAAAGAAAGAAATGGTTTGCACGCGCAAGGGTTGAGATTTCACTAAAGTGTTAAATAATTTCATTAAGATTGTTTTACTCCGTAATGACAGGACTCCGAACAGTCCGGAGAAGAAGAATTTTAGTAGTATACGTGTAAAGTCAATTTCTGGCAGCGTTCCTATTTATGTTAAACTGACATGTGAATTCTTGGAAGCTATGGGACCCCCCACCTCTTACTTTCCACTTTAGCCACTGCGTACAAGTAGGCTACTTGGTAGGCTACTTGGTAGGCTACTTGGTAGGCTACTTGGTAGGCTACTTGGTAGGCTACTTGGTAGGCTACTTGGTAGG
>JAQIWG010002699.1:0-19672 GCA_034695025.1 Chamaedrilus cognettii | reverse complement strand
GTCAATTTTGTATCTTGCACTGCGTAAAATTGAACAGTCAATTTTGTATCTTGCACTGCGTAAAATTGAACAGTCAATTTTGTATCTTGCACTGCGTAAAATTGAACAGTCAAATTTGTATCTTGCACGGCGTAAAATTGAACAGTCAATTTTGTATCTTGCACTGTGTAAAATCTATTCAAGCTATTCTGTATCAGCACTGCACAAAATCTTTGGTTTAATTATATTAAAATAATCTGCTTCTATCCGAAAAGCAAAGCTATTTTAGTAGGCTATTTTACTAACCTTCAAGTATTTGCTAATTTCAACCAACCTAAGAGGCTGCATGTCACGCGCAGAGAAGTCGGAAACTTGTGAACTGCTTTTTTACCTCTAAAATTGCTTCAGTAACAGAAGTTACACACTACTGGTCATAAAACAACCGGCGCTAAAACATTATCGGCGGTAAGCTACAGCCTAAGTTACAGCACAATCTAGGCCTTCAAGCAAAAATGTAGGCTTGTGTGCAATATAAATCACTTGCTCAACGATCCCAGTATTCCTCAGACGCCAAAATGTGGAAGGGTTTCCCAGGAAATCAGCCATTCTCAGATGCATTGAAAAGGAATAACGTTCTTATGGAAGTGTCTTTTAAGTTATCTGTCGACAAAGAAATCCAGTTTCTCAGGTTCAGAGATTGTTTACTGGGGCTGATGAAAGAGAGCCAGGAAACAGGCAAGCGTTATAAACTAGAGAATCTCATGAATGAAATCAGCCGTGGACTGACTACGATTCAGTAAAATCATTAATCAATTGCATCTCTGAAATAAAAGCAGCAATAAGTCACTTAATATTCGTCTATTTTCAACTTATCCTGTCTCACAAATACATCAGCAAATCAGAAAACTCGTATTCAAAACCTGGAGTGAAGAAATACATTAGAGAAAAGCAAAAGCTTGCACCACAAATGCGGTGAATTTTTTATCTCTCTTTCGCAAAGACAAATTATACTCTAGCACTTTATCTGATGCAGAAGTGCTTAAATACATTCAGCCTAATCAAAATAACATATTGCATATCAAAAATTAATTTCAACGACTCAAAATATTAACAGAAAATATAAATTTTACGAGCTGTATTCGTTAAATCTATATTTTTTGTTGATGTTTTGAGTCGTTAAAATTAATTCAGTTCATAATTAATTATGACCAATGTCCTCAGAAATTACATTAGACAAGAGTTATTCAGATGCTTTTTATTCAACATCTTTCAGATGCGCTTTATTCAGCATCTTTCAGATGCTATTTATTCAGCATCTTCCTGATGCTGTTACTCGGCATCTTCCATATGTTTTTTATGCAGCATCTTCCAGATGCCTTTTATTCACGATCATCCAGATGCTTTTTATTCAGTATCTTCCAGATCCTTTCTATTCAGCATCTTTCAGATGCTTTTTATTCCGCTTCTTTAAGCTGCTTTTTATCAAGCATCTTCCATAAGCTTTTATTTCCGCATCCTTCAAATGCTTTTTATTCAACATCTTCCAGATCAAATGCTTTCTTTATATTCAACAAATTCCGGAGGCTTTTAATTTTTATTTGGCATCTTCCAGTTGTTTTTTATAACTTTTTCTAGCTCATATTTCTTATATATGTGTCGTCATTCAATATCCTACTGTCTACTGTTATGGAGCCTACAAGTACTTTGCTAACCGAGCGCGCAGCTGCAGCGGAAGCCTGTTGCCCCTGTGACCGTGCAGGACCCGGCGTTGCTGCAGGGGCTGGGGTCACAGGGCTGGTAGCGCGCCTGACAGCGCGGCCCCGTGAACTCGGCAGGACAGGCACATCTGGGCGAGAAGCAAGCAAGGGGCCGCGGAACATTAATCATGGCGGAGGCAAGCAGACAGCTGCGTCGTACCAGGGTAACGGCCCTGGATGGCACGCGGCTACATAACATTGAAAGTATTGACAAGTATCACAATGCATGAGGATTCCCAAAGATGTGGAATGCAAATTAACCTAGAAACTGCAAGCAGAAAGTTATCGTATGACAAACTTATAGATAGGTTAGTGCGTCAAGGCACAAGTAAATTCTAACATAAACATTACAGAACTTTAATAGTCAAAAAAATAATACTCATCGTTTTTGACGTCCATTCTAATGCGCTACAGACAAGCCTGTAACGCCATGTCCATGTTAACACAGGCTAGACGTTTATATGCAGCTGGGATTTTATGGCGGATGCACTTCCTGTCGCCAACCAGAGTAATAAATACCCTGGACGATGATTTTCAGCTAGCGACACTTATGTGTTTAACAGCCTTGCTGAAGGGCCTGTAATGCAATAGTGTCATAGTTGCCGGCGCCGGGACTCAAACCCAAGTCCTCTGGACTCGAAGTCCAACGCCTTAACCACTACATCGCAGCGCCTCGCTCGTCGCTCTTCGCACCTCGCTAATTGAAATGGTAAGTCTAGGTTCATAAAAATACACTACTCCAGCAACGGCCAATAAAATAATTCTGCCGGAGACCGCCCAATGGTCATTGTAACATAATTGCAATACTATTTAAAAATAATTTTCTAGTATTAGGTAAGAAATCGATGTTGAAGAACTTCCTTGTGGATGCACAAATTACATCATGCACATGATGATGATGATGCACATGATGACATTACGCATGATGCAACAATTTATCAAATCATCGAGTATCGTACAGTCATCCAATTGTAGGCGTGGTGTGGCACATAGCTACGCCTCTTTCCTGTGACGTCGTCAAGCAATGAGTAATTTTCACTCCCCATACAAAGCATTACGTACGGAAGCGTGGAAGGGTCACTAGAAATTCTATTTGACAAAAGTTTTTTTCAGGAGATTCCTTTTGTTATGCCACATAACATGTGTGCAATGCATACGATATAAGAGGCATAACAAAAAAATCTCCCTAACAATATTCCCTCTAAACGGCGTGCGTCCGCGCACAGATTCCCAAAACGCCGGGCAAAAAATCAAACGCCACGCACCAAAATGAGTAAATAAATTTTTATCATAATAGGTCCACACCTAACTATCATATGAATAAAAGCACGTGAATAAAAATCTGAAAGTGCTGAAAAAAAGTAGCTACCATTTAAAAAACGTATGCACATAACTTTTTTCGCCCGCTCACATACTTTTTAGCATGCAGGGAACATTGCTCCTGAGCACACTTTAGTCAAATAAACTTTTATCAGCAGAAAAAACTCTCGTGGCTCCTCCACGCCTCCGTAATATCATGCCAAAAACAAAATCCTCCCACAGCTCACTTGTAATTCCCGTAGGTGTTGCTGCACGTCCCCCCGTGGGCACACAAGCACAGCTTGCCGTCCCTGGCGCAGTCCGGCTCGTTCACCCTACACTCGTTGACGTCCGACACACAATTTAGCCCCTGGAACCCCACCGTGCAGGCGCACATGAATCGCCCCACTGCGGTAGGGTTCGGGCGGCACTCGGCCCCGTTGCGACACGGCTGACCGGCGCACGGGTCGCGTTGTTCACACGTCGTCCCTGCGCAGCAGCATCGTCAGAGTTCAGTTTAGCCCTGATACAATAACTTCAACTTCAACTTCACTTCTGCCTTCCACCCCAATGGATGATTATTTGCAGGGCTGACGAACTTAAGCCACCTTTGCCAAGGGTGCACGGGTGATTGCCTCAAAATCCTTGCGCGGCCAGGATTCGACCCAACGCGCTGTCGAGCCCATAATCCGAGCTCCGCGACTGTCATAGAAATACGAGTAGCGTTACGCTTGCTTTTAGTAATACAGGCGTAGTGTTATTCCGATGCTTTCACATATCCTGCAGGCCTGTGCTACAAAAGTCGATTTTAACATAATATGCTATTGCTATCAATTCAAATTAGGCGTACATATTGCCCAAAAAACATCGCTTTTGGCAACTCTTTAGCAAGTGTTCAAATTCTGCTATAGGCTAAACGTTATCCGTAAATGCAAGATAAGTAACGCTCATAACTATATGACGATAACATCAATAACTAATTTTATTATTCATATTAACACAAACAAATTCAACAAAAATATCCATGCTCGTCACAAAACCGCCCGGAGAAAGAAATTTTTCATCAAAAATGGTTATTGAGTACCAAATGGTTATTGAGTACCAAATGATTATTGAGTACCAAATGGTTATTGAGTACCGTACAAACATTCTTGTTTGTTATCACAGTAATATCATTCAATCGTTTAATTGAATCAAAGAGCAATAGATTCGTTCAGGTTTCCTGAAACGGTGATGGTATCATCATTAACCATTTTGTCCGCATTCAATAAACCTCGTTTTAATCATAACTCGTTCCAGAAGGTCACATCGTTCACGCCAAACCGCATCAGACCGCAGTCGTAGACCACCCGCACGCTTCCAGCCTTCCAAACTGCGACTGGAATTACACGGTAGCTTGTTGGGGCTACTGACGAACGTGGCGCTGACGTATATATTGCGAAGTTCCGGGGGATGTCAATTCCATCCCATTACCAAGGTTTAATAACCAAATTGTCATCTCATTATATATATGTAAAATCTACTACGCTCCCCCTGAGTTCAGGGCAAAGCTGAAAGTTTGAGAATTTGGTAAAAGGACAAATACTAGGCTATCCCTCCCCCGATCTTGAGTTCTACTCCGGAGGAAAATAGGAAAATACGTAATAGATCTAGGAATACAAAATAACAAAATTTGTCTCGCCATCAGTCAGGCTTCGACAGAGATCAATTTGCGTCTCGATTTACCAAAAAGAACTGCCAGAATCCGCCACCTGCTGAGCGGCGCCAACGCTTCTAATGATTGTACTATAGAAAGAGCCGACTACATCACGTTTTTCTTGACGTTTACGCTTCTGTCATAGGAATCCAAGGAATGTATGGTCTAGCACTTTCACCAATCCTCTTCTAACAAAATTTTTAACAGATTAAAAACCGCTAAACTGACAAAATATAGTCTATATACATGTTAGTATAGTGAACGCCACACAACACATTGTCAAGCTTATTATTTCGTGCACAAGCGCTCAGGGAGCAGGGATCCCTAAAGGGGGGTCGCGAGATGAAACAACACCTGCAGGGTTTGTTGTGGTACGGCGAGTGCCGACAAAGAGAACAGCGCAGCACGAGGCGTGCGGTAGGCATCCATTGGCGATCCCAGACTGAAAAGTTTGGAGATGCTTAATACCTGATTGGTTTTGCTGCATTATAGTGTAGAAAAATGACGAAAAAGGCTTCAAAATATCGCCATGCAGACTCGTCGAGGCTCGCTGCGTGTCGAGGAGGAGGCGGGAGTGGATGCTTGCTAAGCGAACTGGCAAAGTCGCAAAGTCGAAAGTCGCGGTCGCAATGTCGCAAAGTGCATTTTAACTAAAATATCCGACTAGGGGTTAAGCCCCTCACAAGTACTGTAGTCTTGGAATGAAAAAAGTGTCTTTCAGGGGACATATGAATAATATTTCCATTCCGAGCAGAACTCCCCAATGTAGGGGGAGACGAATGCTTATTTTTTTCCTTCCATACGGAACTCACATGCGTGGGGGGTAGGAACGACGGAGACTGTGACATTCTAGCGCAGAACTCACGACCGCGGGTGGGTCAATGGGAAGCTTGTAAAAAAATACACGTCACCATCCACAAAACTGGACCATATCCGAAGGGATGCGATCTACAAAACGAGGGGAGGCGTGGAAGACTTGGCTACAAATTAACGGTAGGGCTAGAACTCCAAACAGGGGAGACTTAGCCCCCTTTGTCCTTCAACTAGA
The DNA here is from genome assembly GCA_034695025.1 of Chamaedrilus cognettii. Classification (NCBI taxonomy): domain Eukaryota; kingdom Metazoa; phylum Annelida; class Clitellata; order Enchytraeida; family Enchytraeidae; genus Chamaedrilus; species Chamaedrilus cognettii. Next base: position 13,893 of record JAQIWG010002699.1, on the reverse strand, counting down.
GACGCCACTGTAGGTATCCGCGCTACTGAAGCATAACGGGAACGGTGCTGTGCAATGTCCAGTAAAGATGGAAAGAACAGAGAAGCAGGGGTGGGGGAATGGAAGGACGCAGCGGGTGGAAGCGTGTGGCGGCTAACAAGGAGGAGTGAACGATGGAATGAAGGGAGATGAATAAGATAGGCAGAGCACTAGATGTGTAAATATGGGAGGATCACAGCTAAACGAGGGAACTGGATCGGATTCCATAGATTAGATGAAAGGATTACAGAAAAGAGTGAAACGAAAAGAAAAGCAAAGGAATGAGAGAAGGGATGAGAGAGGGAAGAGATTTGTCAGCAACAAAATTAATGAAAAAGTGAAAAGATTAAAAATTAAAATGACAATCCAACTATTTCTCACATAACAAAATTCGTTAGCACATTAGCAAGTGAATATTTTATATATAATTATTTTTTGAAGCAATGAATAATAGAAAGCTTTGAAGCGAGGACGACATAAAAATTTATGAAAAAATCAGTCCATGACGCTAAATAATTGTCTCAGAAAATAGAATGCTTAGAAAATAGAATGCTGCTCAGAAAATAGATTGCTAAATTGCAAGACTAACTGTTTACAAAAACAAATACATATGGATGGATTATAAATTTACAATCTGTGTTAAAGTTGGGAACTAGCAAGTTACAGTACGATGCTGTTCACAAACCGCACCGTACAAATTAAAAATAAATAATTCTGCTATCTGAATTCTGCGCTATCCCCTAAACTGGAGTGGCATCGAGATAAAATGGAACAGGAAATCCGTACTGTCAACAGTTTCAACGGGGTTTTTTAAAACAAAACCTTTTCCCAGGTACGACATGGCACCGTTGAATACCACATCCGTTCCATAATTCTTCTTATGGCACGAAATAATCGTAAATATATAATCAAATATAAAATATCGTAAATACATAATCAAGCCCTCTCAAAGCTGAACATAAACATAAAATTTGATCACTCTCCAAACTTCTCAGTGTTCCACTATAGCACAAAACTTGGATTTTCAATGCATTATGTTTGTTTTATATACTCAGTGTTTTCACAACGCAAAACTGCACAATTTCAATATTTTTGTTTTCTAATATATTCAACTGATACACGGCTCATACAACTCATACCAGCTTCCGCTCTCAGGAAACTATATACAGTACACGTAGCAGATCATTCACTATAATACACTTATTTGTCCATAAATTAGCGTATACTATCAAACCCACTAATTCCTCATTGGTGTTGCTGCATTATAGTGAAGAAAAAGATGAAAAACGCTTCAAACTAGCGCCATCTTGCCAATGCATTTTTACTAAAATATCCGACTAGGAGTTAAATCTTGTACACATCCAACACCTTTATTCACAAACTTTGTATTCCTTAACTTTATAAGCAACTCGCTCAAAATGCCTTCTAGAGATGACTCAGGGACGCAAACTCTCAGGGACGCAAAGTCTCAAAGTCTCAGTCTCGAAGTCTCAAAGCCGCAAAGCCGCAGAGCCACAAAGCCCCAAATGCATTAAACTAAAATATCCAACTAGGGGTTGGCATGGCATCCGTGATAAGTATATATCAAATCACAGCATGGTGCGATGAGAACACAATCAAGTTTCTAGCGACAGATTGTGTTACATAACGCTCCTCAATAACGCTATCTATACTTGATTCACAATCGGCACAAAAGAGAAATTCATTCCAATGCTCACCTTGGTATTCATTGGTACACGTGCAGACGTACTTGTCCAGAGCTCCGTCCAGACGACACGCTCCATCATTCTGACATGGATTGACCAGGCACGCGCTCTGTTGATGATGTCTCTCACACATATCACCCTCGAATCCTAGTTCAATAATAACAATCTATTAATAGTTCATTCCAAAATACTCTTCATACTTCTAGAAAGAGAGCATATATCACATTAAACACACCACTTGACTCTGAAATTAAAGTCCTGTCAAGAATTTCAGTGACTTTTAGAATTAGCCTCTTACCTCAATTATGATTTGGTTGATGTTTTTAGCCGTATTTAAAATATGTATATTCCCTTTTTTGTCGTGTGTGAGCACTATCATTTAGTTGACGTATATGTCAACAATTTGAGTTCTTTATTTATAAAGTAGGCTACATATGCCTACTTTACAAATAAAGAACTCAAATTTTAAATGAGATGCCATGATGGAATGTTCAATAATTGACAGCTATATCTACACAAGCCAGTCTACAAAACTTGATATAGAATATCAATCTATATAGTCATCTCGTCTAGTCTACAAATCAAAATCCGTTAATCAGATCAACTGTCGCATGCCATTGTGCTACCTGTCATCACAAACTGGCATGGCACAAAATGGTCAAAAATGCATGCACTAATTTATGAGACCTTGAACCACAGATAAAACCACACATAAAAAAGTAACACAGTTATTGCAATTTATCTCTCAAGTAAACCCAATTTACCAAAAAAGGGTTTTTTCACTTAAGGACAAAGAGGAAGAACACAAAGATATAGAACAAGCGTTGATCAACCTATATCCATCTTTTTTATAATCTAACGTTTTCATTTAACATTTATAATCTAATTCATTCAATACGAACAATATAGTACTATTAACTCATGATTCACAATATAAAGTTATTCACTTACTATTAATAATCTAACATTAATATCATTCATGTAAAAAAATAATCAAACGTTATTTATTTAGCATTAGACTAACGGCATTCATTTAATACTTGCACGTACAATCTAACGTATTACGTCCATTATTCGAATAATCTGCTCACTCTTCACAATAAGTACAATTAATAAGAGATGCGATTAAAATAAATAAAAATGCTATTAAAAATCTTATTTATCTTGTTTACAATTAATTCTATTAATAAAACTGAATTTGCCTCTTAAGGTAAAGTTTTAAATTATAAATAGTTCAGGATTAGGTTGGGGTTGAGTTTAGGTTAGACGAGTTAAGATTAGAATTTCTCGGTTTTTAAATTGCATGAGTACTTTTTGATTAACAATGAACGAAAGTAACTTATTGGTTTGAATGAAGCTCAACCGTGCAGATTAGATACATATGCACCGGGTGTTATAGTGCATATGTGCGCCCAGCATACAGGACTGACCTAGTTGACACTGACACTTGGCTCGATAGATGGGGTCTGTGACGCTAGACCGCACGACAGTGCAGATCCCTCCGTGTCGACAGGGTAACTCCCCCCCACCACCACCAGCAGCACTCGCGGGGCCACCACCACCAGTAACACTCGAGGGGGCGCCACTGACGCGCTGACACGGGCTTCTTTGATTGCAGAACTCGCCAACGTATGCATCGTCGCACCTGCGAACAACAAGCAAGAATGAAATCTGCGCCAATCCATCTCGGCTCTTGCAGTGTACATTTCTTTATGTACATTTTTTGCATAAAAGTTAGGGATATCGGGCTGCCCGAGTGATTTACATAGTATCGGTATGGATTTCAGAAAGAAAATAACGATAAAATGCAACCTCTGCAAGAAGGCCATGTTGATGATCTGATGATGATGATAATTGTCACGCATACAAAGGACGTCCAAGTGCTACCAATAGCTAATTGGCATACCGGCTGTTCGCCGTTTGGCCTGCTGAATTCATTTCAAAATGAATTCAGCAGGCCTACACAAATCCTAACCCGAATCTAGCCATAACCCTAACGCGGATCTAACCCTAGCTCGCCTAACCTTAATCGCAATCGCAATTTATTGAAGTTAGGCGAACAAGAAATTACTCCAGCCGGTATGCAAATTAGCAAGAGCCAAGATGGACTGACCAGATTCCATTCTCGCGCGCGACGAGCAAGCAAAGGATTTATTAGGCAATGATACTGGCGAGATGTGGGGACAGTAAATTCCTGCCCGAAGGGAGGTTTGAGGAAAGTTTGGGGGCTCTGAGAAAAGGTTGAGAGCGCTGGGGAATGTTTGGGGACTCTGAAGGAAGCTTGGAGTTATGAAGAAAGTCGAAGGCTCCAAGGAAAGATTGGGGCTCTAAAGGCACTACATAAGCAAGGCTAGAAGCTGTGAATAAAGGTAGAAGCTGTTGATAAAGATGGTTTACCGCCCAGTTAGCTGGAAACTCCGTTTCCCGACGCGCAGAGTTGACGGCTAAATATTTTGCAATGTTCAGAATTATGCTCATATAGAAAATAAAATGAGAAAAAGTACCATACTGAATATTTAGTGACAGTTATTATAAACAAGTGCTGGTGATAGCAAACATTTACCATATACGGCACCCTGATTTCTAAAAATACTACCATATTTTTTTTTTATAATATAAGTCCATTTTCAACAGAACCAATAGAAGTCTCAAAATACAAATTTTTGAATGAAATGAACAAAAGCTGAAGGGGCGCACTACCCTACTTCTCTCCAGAATATTCGCACTCGGCATAGATAGAATCCTCTTATGCGTACAGCATGACATTGTGCAAGTGGACCGTGGACATTCTATAGAAACTGACAGCCGCCAAACGTTGCAGATTTTGAAGCAAACGTAGCCTACCCTCATTAAGTCACCGCGCGTTTTGAATAAGCGAATATTGAATGAGCGCAGCTGAATGCGACAAAAAGCGAATCTGACGCACGGAGCGCGCCAACACACAAAGCGCGCGGACGCAGCGTTCAAATATGTATTAATTTCAGTCTCAAAACCCATTCTATGCCGCACAGGCAACTATGATCCAAAAAGGCACTTGGCGTCTTTAACGGCTCATTCACAAAACGCAGGGTTGCTAGTGGCGCTGCAATGAGACGCTCAACTAAATAGTTTGGTTCAGTTAGCCGTGAGCTAGCTCTACAGCGTAATTTTGTTTTTTGCGTTTTGTATTTTAGGGACCGTGTGTAGCGCACAAGGGCTATATACAGTCCGGTTCTGTGCAAGGAAGCCCGCACAGAACCGCTCCCCCTTCTTTAGTCGCCTTTTACGACTCGCCCGGGGAGCTCTGGGTTGCAAGCCAATTATTAGTTATCCGGCCTGCAGGGGGCCGTTTCAGCATAGGAACATGGACTACTTTATTTAAATTGCTCAAAATAAGATAAAGTTTAATTGCGACCTTGGATGATTTGCAATTAATTGGATGGGGATTTGGTAGATTTTGGCGGAATTTATTTGTTTTCATGTTAATTCATTCATATTAATTACATTTAGACAAGAATATTTCAACGCTTCTAATGATAAACTAAAGCAGACCAAACTGTATCTTGGTTAAGGTGCATAGCCAAACTCTATCTGGTTGAAGTGCCTTGCACCGAACATTGCAGTTACATTCTGAAGCATCATATTGGATTCACAGAGCATTTAACATTTTAACTATACTAACGTGGTATGAAGATTATAGATTGGTTCACAGTTTAGCATGAAATACTAAATACAAGGTATCGCATATATCGCATAACGAGGGCTATTATCGTGCACTGAAATCAATTGGATGCTGCTTAGAACAGCATCCAATTGATTTCAGTGCAGATTTTAGATAGAATAGAACCTTAATATTTAACTTCTTGTATAGTACATCACATACTTAAACCATAAAAGTTATTATTAAGGACTCTAAAAATTTTGCTTTACCATTGTATAGTTTCTTTTGCGTCGTAATAAAATACTAGTGCTCATTATCATTATATTTAGCGAAATTGAGCACTACGATTTTATTCTGAGATGCAGCTAAAATTTGCCCAACTAAAAATATCTTACCATTTCTTGCATTTCGTGTGTACTGATACTAAAAGTGTACTGTTACAGTTCTCACTAATTATTGAACAGTGAATCTTTGTGGATTTGAGCAACGAATGAGAACTTCATTTGTATATGTAAGCTCTGCTAAAGTTCTTGTTTCTTTTAGGGCTACATGTAATGTATGTACATGGTATATAATGATTGATGACTACCTTTATGGAGACAGCCACGGGCGTAGCCGCTTAAGGGACGGGGGGGACGCGTCCCCCCCGCAGACCAGGGCTACCCCCATGAATAATGGCGGTCCCCTTGGAAAATGCATTAGTGGGGGGGGGAAGCGTCCCCCCTATGAACTACATTGGCCTCCCCAAGAAAAAAATCTGAGTAAAAAAGATATAAATGGTGGTCCCCCGCATGATTAATGGTTGGTCCCCCCAAGAAAAAGAGAAAAAAACCCTGCTAATTGAAAAAAAATTCTGTCAGCGCCCCTCCTCTCCCTCACCCCCCCCCCCCCCGCTCGTGAGTTCTGCACGAGCGACATAATTTAACTGTAGAAAGGACTTTTGGGGGATAACGTTTAGTTTACAGATTTGGTCCCCCCCACCGCCAAATCCGTGGCTACGCCCCTGGAGACAGCAGTGCAATAACAGTGTGACCATAGATTTCCTTGAATGATGAATGTCACTGGACATTCATCTTATCCATATAGTTACCTGTCTCAAGATGAGGGCTCATAATCTGCCATGTGTGTAGGTTAACTCCGCGACACGAGCAGATTATGACCTCCCACCTCTGTGGGGAAGGGTCACACTGTTCCCACAACTCTGTCTTGTCCATACAGCACAAACGAGTGTCACTGGGTGCTTTATCCTTCGCCTCGACCCGCCTGTACATGTTTATTGGAGCGCTATTGCTTATCAGATTCTCGAGGGCCCGGATGTGTCACGTTAGGGCACTGATTAGGCGGAACGAAAGATGGCAGATATCGAGTTAGGGTACTTGGAAGAGTACTTCGACGACCGTCTGGGAGGGACGATATCTAGGCCGTCGATAGATGGCTACCCGTCGAAAATTGGAGATAGATTTCTTTGGGAGTTAAATGGTGGGATTGTTTACGTCTCCTGTGGCCATGTTTGTTAAGAATGAATGGATTCTTCAGAGATGCAGGATAATGTTTGATTGTATCGGTAGCGAATGAGGATCAGCGGCTCATCAAGCCGCTGATGGTCTTCCTGTTGATGCCCGGAGATTGATATTGAATCCTCCAGCAACATTTCAATTGCATTGGACTGTGCAATGGGAATGGACTCAGCCATTAATTAGTAGTAAATTCTTTTGTGTAATGAATAGAGAGTTTACGCTAGTTTCATATATTATGCTACCTCGGAGAGAAATTCGTATTTATAGTGACTCGAATGTAGGCTGCTACAACCGCGCACGCACTGTACATAACTTTTGTCACGAGAATACAATTTTTCACAAATTCTGTCCATTTTGATTCCCGCTCACACATCATTTGACGAGGGGGAGCAAGATTTTAGTTGTAAGAATGCACTACCCAAAACCCACAAAATTACGATTCGGATGATATTTTTTGTTTTCTTTAGATTCGGTCACCTCGATAATCCTATGCCTATAATTAATTTAACATTATCGTATTATTTCTATACCACATATCATAATTTGCTGCCAATTTGAGTCGGCGCTCAACGACAGTAGTGTAATACGAAAAAAAAATCAGAAACTAAAATGCACTCAAAAATTACAAAGTTCACAGAAACTCAAACAAACATACAAATTTGCCAAGTCCAAAAGGTGGCTTTGGATTTAAGAACCATGTGCTTCAGCACATGGTTCAGAATGGTTCACAATGGAAGCACATGGTTCTTAAAAACCAAGTCCTTTACAAGAACTATTACAGTCTTAAGAACCGCCCTCCCTTCTTTAGTGGCCTTTTAGGACTCTCGACCGGAGAACTCTGGGCAGCAGACCTATTCTCTTTTAACCCACCCGCGGGAAAGCCCAGTCCAAACAGCCTGGGCGTTGATCTCTCATGGTCCTTGCTCGACTGCGCGTCAACACCTCTATGCCAAGTGGTCGATCCACAAAACATTGGCATCAGCAGCAAATAGGATCAGTGTCGCACCGGTTTCTGAATGATGACCCATTTCGAGCTGCTTTAGGCGTGTAAATATAGCCATCTTCAATATTGACACGGTGCCTCGCTGTTGGCCCCTAGAGTTGGCTCAATGGCCCATAGAGAAGAAACTGGATCTGATTTCAAGAAGGCACAGGCAGACGGCAGCGGCTCGTGAGTCCAGACTGGTGCACCGTTTATTGGACATCGATTGCTCTCAAACGGCACACTGCCCGGTAACTTGATAGGAATCGGGATAGTCAAGACCTGGGCCTGTTACTCAAAATTTCTGTCAATTCAAGCCTAAACTTAATCCTAAATCAGATTTGAACACAATTATATCTAATCGCCGACCGCCAAGACGTCATCGTTTGGTTTATTGAGCCTGGCGCCGTCGCAGGACTGAGTTTAAAATAACAAGCGCAAAAATGTGCCTAAGATTTTCTTAAGAACTTCTTAGGTCCAAAATTGCTTAATATATTTTGAGTAACAGGCCCGAGGCCTGAAGGCATGCACGTCGGTCTGGTTTAAATGTTGAGGGGTTCAAAGAAATTTTGTTGTGGCTAATGTACATGTCGGAGTGTTGAAATATTGTAGAGGTTTATAAACACTTTGTATATATTTTCTGGGTTAACAAAATCTAGATAAATTATTACACACGCTCAAATACTGGGGGATCCATATCTTCTATTTAAATTACTGGGAGGGATCAGATCATCAAAAATCTTGAACGATCGACGGTCATACTTGTAAAACGGCGGAGGCTGCATGCCCTCCAAAAAAGAAGCTAGAAGCTGAATACACATAATTTCAAAAATTACACAACACTACAAAATGCTCATTATTGGCGATTTAAATCACTCATTGATTTAAATCAGTCATTGATTTATATCAGTCATTGATTTAAATCAGTCATTGATTTAAATCAGTCATTGAATTAAAACAGTCATTGATTCAAATCAGTCATTGATTTAAATCAGTCATTGATTTAAATCAGTCATTGATTTAAATCAGTCATTGATTTAAATCAGTCCCCTGTAAATACAATTAAGAAAAATAATCACTATGAAGCTCAGCTATTTTTATACGAAACAAAACCAAATTCTACTATATTCAAAAATATACAGCATGCATCATTTCCAGTTTGGTAAATTCTCTGCATATATTAATCAAGAATATAACCTCTAAGAACACAGCATTGTATAATTAATAACCATGAAATAACATATCAAAATTCATCAGGATCATAAAACACTGACGGTCTTAAGGTGGTCGTCTTGGAAGTTTTTTAAGGACCGTGTGTAGTAACGAAGACTATTACAGTCCGGTTCTGTGCGGAAGACCACGCACAGAATCGCTCCCCCTTCTTCGATTTTTGTGACTCGCCCGGGGAGCTCTGGGCTGCAAGCCAATTCTTTGTTCAAAAGTATACCAAAGTGCACATACAATTATATTTTGATGTGCGCACATTGCCCCTGTCGTAAAGTTTCGCAAAGCACCTGTTTAATGCACATACGGTACCTTAACGGAACACTAGCACTCAAGCAGCAATCAACGAGATGGATAAGTCTATGAATAAATCCTACGCAGAAAATTAATCTCTGACAGCTTGAAAAGAACTTTACAAAGCACTAGAGGCAATAAAATTTTGATAACACTTGCAATATTCACTTCAATTAGCAATCAAGAAAAATATAATAATTTCAGTCAAAAATTTCCAAAACTTGATGGTTTTTTTGTGCTATCAGATTGGCCTACAGTGCCACTCAAAAACTGACGTGGCGCTGACCCTTTTTGGAATTTAAAGAGTGTTGTAACTTGTAACAAAGATCATTACAATCCAAAGACCCGGCTCCCTAAAAAGTCATCTTTTACAACTCACCCAGGGAACTCTGGGCTGCAGACATATTGTCTTCTGACCCCAGTCTCCAGGGGTTGTCAAATGTAAAAATTTGAAGCAGGTTATAGACTAAGTTTAAATGCATTTAGGATAAATAACGCTGGTACCGAGTGACTCCTGAGTGCGTTCAATAATCTATCAATTTTTGTTACGATATTAGAAAAGCCATTTTTAAGTGCATAAAAAAGGATTTTTTTTCACAGCACGCAGTCATCTGAAGGTTCTTGAATAGGGTTAGGGTTAGGGTTAGGGTGCTGATATATATTTCCACATAAACCGCACTGCGGCGTCGGCAATTAAACCAATAATTCTAGTTTCATCCGCGCAGAAACGCTCTAAGTATATTTTTTCCTACACCGCAATTTAAATCAATCTACTTGATGATCGCAAGCAGAACGAAAATGCTATAGAGCACCACATAGATGCTTTTAAACCCGTAGAAATAAAGTACAGAACTTTAAAAATAATTGCGCAATACCATGGAACACGTGAATAGTTTCAGAAATTTTCCCCAGGCAGAACTTAGTTCATTAGACTTTCAACTTAAAGAAGTGACATTCATGACTTGAGACACTCATGAACTCTCTCCACTAGACGAAGCTCATGAAAAGTCTCGAATAGTTCTGATTGATCTCGTGAACCTTCTGGTCTCTTTCCACGGTGCATATTTTGTATGCAATTTTGCATGCAATTTTGCATGCAACCATGTTAAGAAAATTGCAATGTAAAATGTCCTTAACTGAGTTTCAGGCAAGCCATGCATGATACCCAGTTAAGGAAATCTTTGTCATGACAACACACTTTTAACATTGTAATTTTCTTAATAAATTATGGTTGCATGCAAAGTTGCATGTAAAATATGAATCGTGGAAAGAAGGCCTTAGCATTTATTTATTATTATCCAAGTCTTCATAAGTTCCTCTAAGCCATCCCACTAGAGCGATCCCCCATCATTGACGCTCGGGTCTCCAGCAAACAGCCCTCGCCCCTGTCTGCGGTGTCCGATGACGCGGCTCACCCGGTGTTGCTGGTGACTGTGTGTTCGCAAGAAACACCAGCATGTAAGCGTGGTCGGCACCAGTTGTCAAGCAGTCACGAACACACCGAGGCCCCTGCCAGTGGCGGTGACGCGGTTTTATTTTTTGGGGAGTACAAAATTTCAGATATCAATTATCTTTTCACACAGGATACACCAGAGCGAGGCGTTGTGGTGGAGTGGTTAAGGCGTCGGACTTCGAGTCCAGAGGACCCGGTTTCAAGTCCCCGCGCCGGAAACTATAAAACCATGGCGTTACAGGCCTTTCAGTAAGGCTGTTAAACACACGAGTGTCGCTAGCTGCTAACCCCGTGCCAGAAAATTATTTATTTGGTTGGCGCCAGGAAGGGCGTCTGCCATAAAAATTAAGCTCCTGCAGTCCTCACAAACGGAGCATACGTCTCCTATCTACTATCCTCTCTCTAAACCTGTGTGAAAACGTGGACATTAACACAATAGACAAAAGAAGCGGTATGTTTTTAGTTTAGTTATACAGATTCCATGTAAGGCGTGTCCTAGAAAATAAGAGAATAATTATAGCCTAGCCAATTTCAGTCCAGGCCTAATTTAACTATATGGTAGGCTTAAGCGTAAAAGTGCCAGGCGGAACAGGGGGCAAATTTGAAATTTAACTAAATCTAAAATTGAAGAAAGTGGGGAGCATTTGCCCCCGCTTGCCTCTTCAGCGCGCCGCCTATGGGCCCCTCTACGCGTCTGCCGCACACACGCCCCAGTCGCCACGCGCGAACAAAGCACACGAGGCAATCGTAAACCACAGCTATAATATAATACCACGGGGGACATGCCATTCTAATACACACAACATCCATACGCGCATGCAGCGGGGACATACCAATAGCGCGCGGCTTGAGGCTTGCGGCTTTTGGCATAGCGAGCCGAGTTATCTGAGTGCAAGTTTATACATAGAGAAGTCCACAAAAGTTCGATTGAAACCGCCGTAACGTTATACACAGCATGCTGTCGCAAACAAATTCTTACTATATGGCTAGACATTACATAGTATTAGTGGTGCCACAGCCTGAGATAAATCACTAGATTTAGGGATATTTTAGCGATTTAGGGACCTGATTTTTAACGCAATCCCCAGACACCTGGGGATATTTGTTTAGAAAATAATTAACTCATTTATAATGGGCGCGGGGGATAATTTGTCAAAAATGCTATCTAGGGATGTTTTTGGCCAAGATACCCAGAATCTAGGGATATTCCGTTTTAATCCAATAGTAGCACTGGATAGTCTACACCTACATTCAGTTATTTAGACAAAACGTTGCTCGGTCTCGGTGCAGAAGATTTCAAGTGGTCACGCTGGTCTGAACGACCAACGAGATAGGGAAATAGTTGAGCATGGGAAGTAACTCGTCGTCAAAATATGAAAATAAGCATCACCGGAGTGCACTACGCTGATGTGTAGCAGATGTGAGAAACGTCAAATAAACTAACCTCCGCACCCACAACTCGCTAACAAAACAGTTGGGAGTCCATTGAGTTTACAGTGTCTCCAAGTGTTCGCTTAAGAGTGTCTGTGCCACATAAAGTTTCACAGACTGGTAGAGTTTCCTCAAGTTGTACAGTTTCGTAGAAAATATGTTAAGCTGGCAGCGTGATAGTTGAACTTTGCACATTACAGCACGGTACAGCTTACAGCTACAGCACGTTAGGCCTCCTTTCCACGATGCATATTTTGCATGCAATTTTACATGCAATTTTGCAATGAAAATTGCATGCAAAGTAGCACGTTACAACCTGATAGTTGAACCTGATAGCTGAACGCTAATAAATAGCTTCCATGATGCCTCTCGGTGATTTAAAGCGCTTCACGCGGCGAAAACTGCGAGACAGATTTACCATAGGACAAATGCACGCTGGCGAAATGACACGCTGTACTGGCATGTGACGCACATGCCAGCTAACGTGAGGAATTAGTTGATAATACATGAAAATATGCATAAACGTGTTGTAATTTGCCAATTATTACTAAAGAACGTTCAACTTGACGCATGTAGACCACAAAGCTTCAGTTACATCACATCTTACGGGACGATCATCCCGGAATATCTTCCAACAATCGGCTCGCAAGATGCAATGTATCGTCAGCAACGTCGTCTTCCCGAAAAGACGTGTATTCACGCAATCGATGGTTATATAGTGGTTATATGCTATAATGCATGGTGGTTAATGGGACGATGACCGAAAGACGGTGGGAAAATGACCGGATGTAAGCGCGCGCGCGTAACAAAAAGCGCCATCTCAAGACACACCTTTACAATGGCTGCCTTTCGGTAGGACAGCCATTCCCGCAACGGATCAGTATAATTATCCTCAGCGTAGAGAAAATCTGAAAAAATTAGAATTATAGCGCATCATATACACGAATTCTTGAACACTACCCACAGCCCGGTCTCGAGTTTTTTCTCCTACAAGAAAACAAATTCATAAATTAGTCCCATCTGAATCAATGCCATCCTATATATAACTTCCCTGCCCGGTATCTATGACATATTATCAACGGCGTCCTAAGCATCCAGCCTGCTGGTGCAAATATACCCACACAAACGCAATTTATCATAGGCAGTGATACCACTGAGCACTACAGATATATCACTAGATTTTGAGATATTTGAGTGATCTATGGATCTGATTTTTAACGTAATTCTCAGATATCTGGGGATATTTCTGTTTACAAAATGGCATATTTTATAATCGGAGCTGGGGATATCTTCATCAAAAAAATGCAATCTAGGGATATTCTTTGCCGAGATACCCAGAATCTAGGGATATCCCGTTTTGATTCGATGGTATCACTGATCGTAAGCGTGAGAGACTCGTCTCAGCTTCTTCTTCCACTTGCGACCTATCGCCAGATCATTCCACCTCGTCGGATCACAACACGCAGACAGTTCCCAGGAAATCAACCCGTTGCCGACGTCACAGCCGTACGCCGCAGAAATGTTTAGAATACAGCATCGCTGCAGCAGCTGTTGCAGCAGCAGCGATTGCAGCAGCAGCGATTGCAGCAGCAGCGATTGCAGCAGCAGCGATTGCAGCAGCAGCGATT
>JAQIWG010002698.1:0-19673 GCA_034695025.1 Chamaedrilus cognettii | reverse complement strand
CCCCTCTGCCCCTGCCCAGGACTTTGACTTGGTGCGGAAGTGGCGCAGGTCGTCGGCGTGGTCGTCGTGCGCCATGGGCTTGTAGTGGCATGGGGCGCAGAGCACAGGGTGGCGCTCAAAGAAAGCCTTGTAGCCGCCCTCGAGCAGGTAGAGCTCAGGGTAGGAGAGCTCAGGGTAATGGTCAGTGTGGAGGGCACGGTCTCTGCTGCGCAGGAAGTGCAGCCTTCCGCAGCACCACACACACAACTATCAGCATCTCCACAAAAACTATAACGCGCTTGAAATAGTAAAAAACCGTCCGATGCGAACTTTAACGCGAGCAGTGTTACCAGTGAACAACTCTCAAATCTCAGCGGCGCCGCGTGACCCTAAGTCAACATCCACTAGAAAAAATCCCATTCACAAAAAAATTTCACATCAACAAGATAAAATTGCACTAAAAAGTTAACATCCACAAGAAATAGACTTTAAAATCTCTACAAAACTACAACCCGCTAGAAATAGTAAAAAACTATTCGATGTGAACTTTAACGCGAGCAGTATTACCAGTGAACAACTCTCAAATCTCAAGCACAAACAGTGTTACCAAGCGAGCAGATTCAAGTCATAAAACAACAACTCTGTAGACCCACAGCCGAGGCCCGCGTCGCGACGAGAACTCGCAGTGAAAGATGAGAACGGTTCTCTTATTCTTGAGAATCCCCTCGAGGGCCGCGCCGCTATTGGCCGAGGGGGCGGCAAGCAGCCTGATGACGTCGTCCTTCGTGTACACATTCACTGCGTCCTTAACACACACAGATCAACATGTCAGGCATCAAGATGTATGCTCCTGTAGGCTCTGTGTGATCAAAGCATTTAGACAAAATAAGACCGAATTGCCTAAAGCACTTTTCAGCTGAAGTCCAAATTTCAGAAAAGTTTAAATCAAATCTTAATCCAAAATCTAGCCATAAATCTAATCTAATTCTAACCCTAACCTAGTCTTAACCCTAACAGGGCCCTAACCGTAACTTGCTAACCCTAACCTAACCCTAATTCAATGGCCGTGTTTCATGATTCTAATTTCGATAAATCTGAAAACTACTGCTTCAAGCGCAGTTGCAGTCATTGTTATATCAAATCTCTTTCGATTGGACCAAATATAAATTATACAAAAGAATTTAGGAGTTCATTCAACGAGTAAGACAACCATGAGCGACCGTTCCCTAGCTCCTGACCCCTGACTGACCGCGCCAATGACCCTTGACCCCGGGAGGGGCAGACCTGGATATGTCCGGCGGTGTACTCATAGGGGTAGCGACAATCGATGACGGTGAAGTGGTCAATGACATCACCGTACCTGTTCTCTAACAACGCCGCCAGCTGTGCACACACACACCAGCCAACCGTGTCAGCGCAATGACACAGCGCAGAACACATAATACACATCGCCTTCAATACAAATTGTTCCACGCGCGTCGTGTGTGCTGCTCACATCGATTGCATTGTGTGCATTCACGCAGGCTGCAGCGGAGACGGTATAAATATATCTCGTAATTTGTCGTGCCATTCATTCGCTATGAATTACAGATCTAGTTACGCATATATATAAGCGAAGAGAGTATCTACAAATAAAATGCTTCTCAACAATTGAAATAAACTTTTCTTATGGGCATGAGACAATAAACAAAAGATAACAAACTGCCAAGATCTAATTATGACAAGAAAACTGTTCTGGTCTATACCTAATGGTATATAATCCCCCAAAAAGTGTTTTTATTAACTTATCATAAATATCAAAATAACCCTTAAACTCGGAACAAGAAAGAAAGACACAACTAAAGATAAAAAAGCACACATCACAGATCTCCAGTAAACAACACTACAACCGATAATCGAGCTTTGTTCAACAATCCAGCCTTCTCACAGTGTCGGCAGAGATGGCGTTGAGGTCGGCGTGCTGGCTCTCGACCAATGGCAGGCCATACGGTCGCGTGAAGTCACCAATCAGATCGCTGCGTTCCCCAGCCAGGCTAAGGACCGACTTAATGGCCATCTCGGACTGTGACCTCGCGAACTTTCGTTGAGTTCTACCCCCGGCGCTCTCCGGCGACACTTCCACATCCACATGCGACGTGGAGGGAGAACTTGAGTTGGATTGCGCGCCCTCAATCCCGCAACAAATGAATCTTGTTTCATTCTGGCCGCATTCGACCTTTGCTCTCTTGAGACTCTGCGATTGGACGGCGGTGATGTCATCAGGGTAGAGTATTTCCGCAAGGCTGCGTTTTTTGCCCTCCGATGACGTCATGATCGCCGAGTTGTTCAGTGAGGGTGAGCTGGCTGCTGCACAGTTGGCGCTAGAGGCCAAAACACCCGTGCATCTATTGGCTGCGCAGATTTGCGCGCACTTATGCGCAGCATCGATACCTGTGAATTTATGCATAGCACCGATCCCCGCGCATTTCTGTGCCGCAGCAGCACTCGCGCGTTTGACAACCTTCCACCCACCGCGCAGGAAATCTGGACTCGAGTTTTCCTGGTCCACCCCTGGCCTCTGACACCGCCGCTTACCCACCGCCCCACCAACATCCCGCCAGCCCACATCCCGCCCTGCCGCTCGTTTCTTGCCTGACGAGAAATTTGAACGACCCTCTTCCCGCTCTTCGTAAATGGGCGAGTAGAGGAGCTGGTTGAGTCCGAAGGGAGAAGCGAGGGGGCGTCGACCCCCCGCGCCCACCGGGGGGCCTCCAGGGGCGCGCCGCCGAGCTGGGGCCGTCTCGCTCTGAGGGGGGGTGCGGTGGGGCTGCTGACCCTCCCCACATGGCTGTATCATGCCCAGGGGTGGGGAGGGGCAGGCAATCTGACACCATAAACACAACTAAACGATAAGTTTGACTTTTTCAATCCTGTTTTCAATTACTTCAACAACAGCAGTCAGTCAAGCTTAGATCGTGGCCTGAGGTACGATCTACGATAAATTCTATAAAATGTGACCAGTTGCAGATTTAAGTCTTAGATGGTAAATTTAACAATTAATTAAAAAAACACACTTCAAAAGAAGACACACCTGCAACTGATCATTGACACTTGTTCGACAGACAAGATAGCTACAAAGAAGATCATCAAATACAGCATGAATCTATTATCACCAATGGTAGAACAATAAATTTGTCATGAAGCAAGCTAGTAACATCCAAATTTTTTATCAAAATCTCTGCAATCGTTAGCTCCAGTGCTTGTATCCCTACCTTGTTGCCCCTGAGAGGCGTCCGCTTGTGAGTGTTAACCGCCCCTGCCCTCCGCGCCCCCTCTTGAGCCGCCGGAGGCGACGGCGTGGACAGACTCAGCCCCCCCAAAGCTGCTGCCATAGCGGGGGTGCCCCTTGCGCCCCCTTCCTGCTTCCTCCTTCGATCAGTCGATCTGGTCATGATGCCGGGGCCGGGACCGGGAGGCGTCGCAGTGTCGGGTTTTGTCAGGAGGGAGGGAGCCGGAGGGGTAAAGTCTAGGGTCACAGTGGGGGCAGGGGGAGTCGCGTCGAGGGCTAGCGAGGGGGGTGGAAGGGGGGGAGAAGCACCAAGCAACATCGATGGCAGCTGAGAGCAGAAAACTCAAATCAGAATTTCATACAAATTTCGATCTAAAATTTCAACCAAAAAAAACACCCTTTTGGCTCATTGTAGAAAAAGACATTGTGGTAGAAAACACATGTGAACATGATTGTGCGGAGAAAGAAGAACTGGATTGAGCGCGTAGTTAGATGAGCAGGGTTGATGAGAGAAATACTGGAGGAAAGAATGGTAGGCAAGAGAATAGATGAATTACGAGAACGAAAATCATATGAAAACATAAATAGAATGGTGGAGGACCACCAGGTGTGGAGAGGCTGGATGCCAGGGAACTGCCGTTTGGCCATGCACTACAGAGACTGAGTAGAAGACACAAATTTACTGCACACACCATTAATAGACCAATGCATATATACAAGCCAGCACTTGACCTGACCCGATTATCAGACACACACCAATAATAATGCAGAGAAATAAATTAGATCACGAGTGCTGACGCCCAATCACCTGTTTGTGTTGGCGCGTGGGGGGCGCGGCTGTGACGTCACGTGCGCACAGCAGCTTGCGCGACGATCTTGCCCTCGTCATCACGCGACTGAAGAACAGCAACAAAAAGTAATTACATGAGGCAGAAATTATTTCATCGCCAATCTTTATTATCAACTCAAACTTCATGTGCGCCTACGTTATCTAACTTTAGGCGAACTCAAAAACGACCACTTGACAATCCGAAGTATTTTTTAAGTTGTCCGAAGCTAATTTAATATTACATATATAACGCTGTAAAAGATCGATATCAATACTAATACTAAACTCTGATAGACTGATGCTATAGTTTAAATATTTGATAGTACGTGCCACTAAAACAAATGATGAATTAGCGAGAAGTCACCTTTCAAAGAGAAACGGCGAGTCATCGTCAGCCAGCTCTGGAGAACTCGCCTCTGACGCTGCCAACAACAAACACTCGTTCCTATATTCGCTCATCACGTCGCTGCAGGCAATACACAATCACGACATTGGTTTCACTCGAAAATGAGAAAAATTGGGAATTTATTTTCAACCTTCATTCCCAACGAAAAGTGCCCTCAACTAACTATGCCCATAGTTGTAAAATATGTCCCACTATTGAAAAACTCTTCAAACTTGATGAGCAGGCAATAACATCACATGGGACAATTAAGGCAAAACTGTATTTTTTTATATCAA
Organism: Chamaedrilus cognettii; assembly: GCA_034695025.1. NCBI lineage: Eukaryota > Metazoa > Annelida > Clitellata > Enchytraeida > Enchytraeidae > Chamaedrilus > Chamaedrilus cognettii. The sequence goes on along the minus strand of JAQIWG010002698.1, from coordinate 14,916 downwards.
ATAAATACAATTACTTCATGCTTACACAGCAGGCGCTGTGGTGTAGTGGTTAAGGCATCCAACCGGGTATCCAGAAACCTAGGTTCAAGTCCCCGCACCACACCTATAAAACCTTGCATTACAGGCCCTTCCGCAAGGCTGTTAAACACAAGTGTCGCTAGCTGATAATCATCGTCCAGGGTAATTTATTATTCTGGCTGGCGACAGGAAGGGCACACAGCAGTCAAAATCCAACTCCTAATAGAAACGTCCAAGCTGCGCTGACATGGACACTCTGTTATATACAGGCCTGCCTATAACGCATTATAATGGACGTCAAAACGATTACTATTATGATATACCGTAGTTGCCAGTGCTGCCCAGCCGCGGCGATGACTTGCGCCCAAAGTTCAGCTTTGCCGCCTTCCCTGACCTCCGATCTCTGCTCTTGGGGGGGGAGGCGCCATGGTTTGATCTCTGACCCACACCGGGAGGGGTGACGGCGTGGTGGGGGCGACAGCCGGGCTGGGGGTGGGACTCCAGGGAGAGTTTTCTGCGCGTAGCCTGTCGTGTATATCTGCGCAGCATGGCGTGCAATCAGAAAAATATCTGACAACTTAGAAGTTGTCAAAGATTACAAGTTGTCAGAAGTGACAAATTATAAAATGTAAGCAAATAGAACAATGTGTGAAGTCAATAATTTAAGCGCTGTATAAATGTAGAGCAAGATATGTAGTTCATTCTCAGGCTATGAAACAAGCACTTGAGATCAGTACCACATGTTCCAAATAATTTGTACAATTATCTTAGTCATAAAACGATCATTTTCAGCCTTTTCCACGATAATTGCACTCTAAAAAATTGGCAACTGGTATCAAGATTCATATGAACTCAGTGATCACACCTTTCAGTGTTCATGTCCTTCAAGCGCCGTGTCAGATTCGAAACAGGCGATAAAAAATCCGGAGACGAATTCGTCGGGGAAACCCCACAGCCTGTGGCAGGGACGATCGAACCGCGCGGGCGCAAGCTCTTCCGCCGCCCCTGCGGGTCATCATCGGGGGAAATTGTCGCGGCTTCCGAGAGGGGTGGCGATGGGTGAGGAGGGGCGAGGTGCGTGGATTCCTCCGGACTCAACGGCAGCGCTGCCGGACAAAGTGCGCTGCGACGACTCATTGCTGCTGCCCCCGCTACGCATAAAAAACACGGATCGATCGTGTAATATTAAAATCGCTAATCTACGGGGGTTATTTTGGGCAAGAATTATTCGTATTTTCAGTTTTTCACCCTAAAATACGTGAAAAATGATTGCATCTTAATCAAAATCTGCGGGCTTTGAAAATTTTAAATGTCCCCGGAAGCGTGGAGACTTTCTATAATTTTGTCATGCGCTGAATTTTATTTTTCGCCCATGTTAACGTAGGTTTTCCTTTGTATAAAGAGCATTTGGAGGAAATTTGTTCTAGCAAATTATCCGATAAATAATTTTCAAACACAGCTGTTGACCTTTCTGTAAGAAACATCAACTGGTTTGGATAAATAAGATAGTAATTAATTTGCAAAGATTTTTTACCTTTGAGCTGATTTTTTAAAGACTCAAATGTTTACTTTCTGTGATACCTGTATTATCGCTCACAATTGTCTGTATCGTCTGTATTCAATAGTGGGCGATTGATTTGAATTGCCGGACGATACCAGGTTAACTCAAAGATTTGGACGATTCCTTGACTACTGCTTTAAACTTGATGCTGCCTTCAACTTGATGCTGACTTCAACTATATGCTGCCTTCAACTTGATGCTGCCTTCATCTTGATGCTGCCTTCAACTGGATGCTGCTTTCAACTGGATGCTGACTTAATCTTGATGCCGCCTTCAACTTGATGCTGCCTTCATCTTGATGCTGCCTTCATCTTGATGCTGCCTTCAACTTGATGCTGCCTTAACTAGATGCTGACTTCAACTATATGCTGCTTTTAACTCGAGGCTGGCTTCAACTTGATGCTGCCTTTAATTTGTCTTTATTCACCAATCGTTCTTGTTGAATTGTGAGACGATTGGTTGACTTGGACGATTCGTGACAGACAAAGTTAACCAACCATCTTTTCTCGATTCGCTAAAGTTAACCAATTGTCCAGCCACCTAGATAGCGATAATGTCGGTTTTAAGCATCCGCTATTTAATTGTGAGTTAGAGATGATCAAGCGAGTATCGCCATGAAGGAAAGATTTAAAAAAATGAATGATTGTGACCCCTCATTGATTGAGGACTGCTTTGAAGAAAATTAATTCCATTATTAAAACGTTAGCCTTAGAATATTCACTTCATTGAATTTCACCTTGAATGTCAAGTTGTTCTTTAGATAGATGCTAAATTCAAGTTGCATATATTGTAGAGTCAAATTCCTTTAGGATGCAAGACTCAGACGATGATAAAGAAGGCAGACATCGTCCAAAGTGCGATTCTGGAAGCCTGAAATCCAAGCGTAGGAGGATTTCTCCACACCGAAGTTCCCATCGAGAGAGTAGAAGCCCCAAAGCATGCGATGAATACAGACACGGGGGGTTGGACACAAGCAGAGGCTGTGAAAGTTACTGCCGAAGTCCGGAGAGGAGGAGAGATGTCAAACATCGCAGCACTGGGGAAGAGTATAAACGACACAAACACGAACGTGAACACAGAGATGTCAGCCGAAATGAGAAAGAGAAGGCCAGTCGACGTGACAGGGAGAGTGACAAGGAGCCTGACAGCCGCCTAAACAAAGAGAGGGTCAAGAAGCATGACAGTGACCATGATCGTAACGTGAAGCGCGAGAAAAAGAGTGACCTTCATGTCGAACAAGGTGTCAAGCACAGTGACTGGGAGAGTGGTGAATTGAATGCGAATGAAGCTAAAAAATCAAAGGAATGCAGAGAAGCAGCTGACAGACCCCATTCCGGAAGAGATGACAGAAATTTTTCTGACAGTAGAAGCAAAAGAGACGTGGAACTTGCCCGCCGGGACGCTGGAACGACCAATTCTTATGAGCGTGTCAACAACTGGGGGGAAGCCGCTCCGGGCGATCCGACGGAAACTTCAGATCCCGCTGATCTTCAACAAACTGTCGAAGATTTCGCCTTCGAGGCCGTCGACTGGTCCACGCACAGATCAGCCTTGAATGGACTGTTCTTCCGCGATGAGGATCTCATCAAGCGCGGCAGCAAGGACTACGACGACTTCTGGGCCTTCCTGCAAAAATACGAAACCTTCGAACGGAGGAAAGCCGAACGTGGAAATCCCTCAGTCGCGGGTGTTTCCGGAAGGTCGCAGTACCTCGGCGTTCCTTTGGCTTACGATCGACGACATCGTGTTAACGTCGTGCTCCCGCGAAAAGAATTTGACAGTCGCTTTTTGCGATATCTCGATTCAGCAGCGGCGGCAAAGGGGCGCGATCGCCATGGCAACGCGTCCCTGACTCGGCCTCAGCTGGAGAAGTTTGCGAGGATACTTGTTCACTATGTGGATTTCGTTCAGAAGCAGAAACTGGCAAGGATCGCCAAGCTGCGCAGGGATCAGAGAAGTCTGCCAATCTTTGCATACAAGGAGGAGATCGTCGACGTCGTGCGCAGAAATCAGGTTAGGTCACGGTTTAATAATTAGGTCAGTTCATGGTCATCAATAAATCAGGTCAGGTTACGATGGATAAATCTGGTTAAGGCACCTTTTTGCAAATGAAAAAAAGTTTTGTCAGCTAAACAATGATTTTTGATAGATTTGGGTAATTGGCAGATCCAGCCAATCAGTCTTAAGCCAGCCTAATATGTCAATGTTTCTCATGAATTTTTGAAAATTTCTGCTTTAAATATTTAATAGCCTGCTGCGTGTATAGGTTCACTACTCAGCGGAAGTGGCAGAAATGTGCAGCATTGAGCGGTTCAACTTGTGCCAGGTGGTGTTGGTTGCGGGTGAAACGGGTTGCAGCACGAATGTTTGCGCCATTGTGTCAGGTGGTGGTAGTTGCGGGTGACACGGGTTGCGGCAAGTCCACGCAGGTCCCCCAGTACCTGCTCGAGGCGGGGTTCGCTAACATCGCTTGCACCCAACCGCGCCGCATCGCGTGTATCTCTCTAGCCAAGCGCGTCTCTCATGAAACACTCAACGAGTACGGGTCACAGGTCGCCTTTCAGGTCAGGTTTTGTTAGTTTGTTACTTAACAGCGCTGCAGCATACCATTTTATTGTCATAGAAGGTGCAAAAGTAGTGTTTACTATGCTAATAACAAATAATTCTGACGTGATAAGTCGGAAATATATCAGAACCATTCATGTACAGGTAATTTGAAACGTAAATAGTCCGAATGTAAGTCTGGATCGAGGTGAGTAACAGCCCTGGTTGAAAGTGGGTGGAAACGTGGGGGAACGCTTTCTATTAGAAATATTTCAGAGAATATTCTGCATAGATCTGCTTGCCTCGCATCCTACTTGTGAGAATGTGAGGTAAGTAGAATGTGAGGCAATCACATTCTACTTTCCTCACATTCTACGTACCTGACATTCTACTTGCCTCACATTCTACGTGCCTCACATTCTACTTGCCTTACATTCTACTTATCCCAAATCCTACTTACCTCACATCCTACTTTGCCTCACCTGCACACTGCGCGCGTGCAGGTGAGGTTTGAGAAGACACGCACGGCGCAGACGCGCATTCTGTTCCTGACGGAGGGCCTGCTGCTAAGACAGATAGAGACCGACCCGGCGCTCTCTCGATACGATGTCATTCTCGTCGACGAGGTGAGTACATGGCGCAACAGTCATCATTGTATCGTTTGTTGTACAGCATCCGTTATTGATGACCGTTCCTCGTACAATATCGGCTATGTAAGACTGATTCATGTGCTGCTGCACTTCTTCCGCATCTATGGTTCAAGCAAATCCTGCGTTTTCAAGCGCCATTTGCGTGATGTAACTATATTTAGTGTGTTGCGAGTGCGGTATACAGACGCACATTCCGATCATCATATCATTTTCATTGTGCGTGTGTTTGCCAATATTTGTTTTAATTATCCCCCCAGCCTCAATCTTTATTGTAGGCTCCAATTGTCATCGAATTATTTGAATCTCTGAAATTATTTTACATGATGAACTGATTTATGTTGAGCTGCTAGATGTGGCCATCTTGTTTGGACCCACACCGGCATTGTGTCACTGTCACACCGCATAGCTTGTCAGCTTGCGTACGAAATAAATGATGCAGATTGTGGTGTGAAGGAATATAAATAACCACGGATAAATGAAACGGGTGATTATAATATAGACGGCTTTAAGCGAATGGAGATGGATGGATGTGTAGGTGCACGAGCGCCACATCCACACGGACTTCCTGCTCGGCGTGCTCAAGTGCATGTTGCTGCAGCGCCCCACGCTCAAACTCATCCTCATGTCGGCGACCATCAACATCGAGCTCTTCAGCGGCTACTTCGACAACGCGCCCGTCTGCAAGGTGGGAGCGTTTACATACATACAAATATAGAAACTCTACTGCTGTTGCAGTAGTATGAGTTTTCATATATGTGAGTCTATGTATCTATGCAGTTCTATTTCAAGCGCAAAGCACAAATAATAAAGACCTCAATTCAATCTATAAAACAAAACCTGCTTGGAATGGAAGGGAGACTAAAGGCCCTATAGTGGCGCTAACATGGTTCCTATAAAATACGTTTCAAACAAGGCACATACAATCAGTATCTCGATAAATCAAGATAGCAGCCATAATACTAATAAATCCCATATGCGGAAAAATAAATTTTGAAATCATTTACAAAACAAGTAAGCGATGAGAACTAGCGCCTTTTATATTTGTTAATTGAGTTACGGTAATGACGTTACTATAATCATTATAAGTTCATGATTAATTAGTTCATAATTAATTAGTTTATAATTAATTAGATCATAATTAACTAGTTTATAATTAATGCATTTTGGTAACGAGATGAAGACGGTGAAGGCATGTGTACTGGGCAGGGCGTTGCAAATCTTTGCTGTTCTGTGCTCGGTCCAGGGGCGCTGAATCGGACTGTGATAGTCTTTGTTGCACGCAGTCCTTAAACTTCCCCTCAAAAAAAAAGAAGTTTTTGTTGTTGGGTGCAGGTTCCGGGGCGTCTGTTCCCCATAGAGCTGCAGTACGTGCCGGGGGAGACCGTCGACACACGCCTCACAGAGGGCAAGACTGAGCGGCGCCTTGACCCCAGTCCCTACCTCAGGTACAACCCATGCAAGAAAGGAAGAACTGAATCAAGTGTAAAATGTGAATGAAAATCATGTTGGTTAGTCCTACTTATTATCGCTCTATGTGTTTGACTTCCCACTCGTTCTTGATTGGTTGCGTACCTTGACTGGCTGACGATCTCACTAATTTTTGATTGGCCAGATATCTTATTTAATGGACAGCCGCTCACTTGTTTATGATTGACAGCCTTAAGCACCGCCCCCTTGTGTGTGATTGACAGATCCTGCAGCTGATAGACAAAAAGTACCTGCCCCCTTGTGTGTGATCGACAGGATCCTACAGCTGATAGACAAGAAGTACCCGCCCACAGAGAGAGGCGATGTGCTCATGTTCCTCAGTGGACTCTCAGAGATCATGGCGGTTGTGGAGGCGGGGCGCGAGTACGCACAGAAGGTCAAGACTTGGGTCATTCTGCCGCTCCACAGCGCACTCTCCATCGCAGACCAGGACAAGGTCGATATCCACACACCTCTCTTCTTGGATCTTGGATAAGAAATTTAGATGAATCTCCGATTGAATGAGGACCCTTACGGCTGGTTGCTCGACCTCGATTTGAGTGCGCATTAACTTGGGTCCGAATTAGTGATCCGAATTCGTCGAATGACCTTAATTCTAACTTCAGATAAAGTGGCTATGAACCCGCTTTCCTTTCTCTGGTCTCATTTAGACCAGCTTGGGTGGACTGGATTAGTGGCTCGGGTGGACTGGGATTGAGGCTGGTGTCTCTGAGATCGCCAATTATACGATCTTTGGATGATGAAATGGATGTAAAGCCGATTTTTAGTCACAGTTATTTGGTGTTGACAGGTGTTTGACTACCCCCCAGAGGGCGTACGTAAGTGCATTGTGTCGACAAACATCGCCGAGACGTCGGTGACGATAGACGGCGTGCGGTTCGTCGTCGACTCGGGCAAGGTGAAGGAAATGAGCTTTGACCCCAAGTACAAGATGCAGAAACTGCAGGTAAGTGCGCCAGGTTTTGGGGCACAGTGTCTGAGATTCTTTGTGCACAAGATGCAGAGATTGCAGACATGCACAAGGTTTTCAGGGCACAGTGTTGTCCATCATTTTGTCGTTTGCGATGAACAAATGTGATCAGTTCACAGATCTGCTGCCCTGACTATATTCCACTGCGCAATATCGCTCTGTATAGCCGTGCATGGCAGTCATACAGAAAAAAAAGTATTTATTTTTCCTGGCCTCTGATAGTTGTGATTCTTCAAGTTCACATTGATATCGAGAGTTGTGGGGGAGTCTCATCGTGGGAAACGATGAGACTCCCCCAAATGATTAAATGATGATGATGATGATATATTCGAATGCTGAATCAGACTGTAAACCCATTAGTGTGTTATATTATGTTGGCCCAACATCGAGTTGTGCGGTGGTGCAGTCTTGACTGGAGCGTGTGCGGAATGAGTATGATGTATATGAGTTCTTGATAATTTGCGCGAGTGTGGTGGTGCAGTGTTGAGTGGTGTGTGCAGTGTTGAGTGATGGTGCAGTGTTGAGTGATGGTGCAGTGTTGAGTGATGCTGCAGTGTTGAGTGGTGCGTGTGCAGTGGTGCACTGTTGAGTGGTGCGTGTGTGATGGTGCATTGGTGCAGTGTTAAGTGGCACGAGTGCAGCATTGAGTGGTGCGTGTGTGCGGTGGTGCAGGAGTTTTGGATAAGTCGCGCGAGTGCGGAGCAGCGCAAGGGGCGTGCCGGCAGGACGGGCCCCGGCGTCTGCTTCAGGCTCTACGCCAACGCAGACTACGACTCACTCCAGGTTCCTAGCCTAAAACCTTTTTTGTTGTAGCCAAAAACATTATCCGCTGAAGCCCAAAACCTTGTTTGTTCTAGCTAGAAACACTAATTTCTGTAGCCAAAAACTTTATTTGCAGTAGCCATAAACCCTGTTTGTTGTATAGCCAAAAACCTTAGCTGCAGCCCAAAACCTTCTTTGCTCCAGCCGAAAACCTTGTTTGCTGTAACCAATAACATCGCCTTGCAGGCCAGGGAACAAGGAATTGGCTTGCAGTACAGAACTCCCCGGGCGAGTCGTAAAAGATGACTAAAGAAGGGGGAGTGGTTCTGTACTGTCTCTCCTGCACATAACCGGACTGTATGCCGGACCCTTGTGTCTACACACGGTTCCTTAATTACAAAAAAACTAAGAACGAATTGTAACCAAAAGCCTTGTTTGTTGTAATCAAAAGCCTTGTTTGTTGTAATCAAAAGCCTTGTTTGTTGTAAGTCCTCAACTAAGTATGATCCACAACTAAGTATGATCCACAACTAAGTATGATCCAAAAGCCTTGTTTGTTGTCCTCATCCTCTACTAAGTATGATCTTCAACTAAGTATAATCCTCAACTGAGTATGATCCACAACTAAATATGATCCTCAACTATTATGATCCTCAACTAAGTGTGCTTCTCAACAAAGTATGATCCTTAGCTATATATGATCCTCATCTTAATATGATTCTCAACTAATCTAATCCTCAACTAAATATGATCCTCAACTAAGTGTCATCGTCAACTAAGGATGATCCTCAAGTTAGTATGATCCTCAACTAAGTGTGATCCTAAACTAAGAATGATCCTTAACTATGATGATTCTCAACTAAATATGATTCTCAACTAAATATGATTCTCAACTAAATATGATCCTCAATAAAGTATGATCCTTAACTAGATATGATCCACAGCAAATTATGATCCTCAACTAAATATGATCCTCAACTAAGCATGATCCTCAATGAAGTATGATACTCAACTAAATATGATCCTCAACAAAGTATGATCCTGGACTATATATGATCCTATATAAGTGTTGTTTGTTTTAACCAAAAGTGTTGTTTGTTGTAACCAAAAGCCTTGTTTTCTTGTAGCCAAAAAGCTTGTTTGTTGTAGCCAAAAACTATGTGTAAACAAAATCTTGTTTCTTATAACCAAAACCCTTGTTTCTTATAGCCAAAAACCTTGTTTCTTATAGCCAAAATCTTGTTTGCTACATAACCAAAAGCTTTGTTTTTTGCCTCACAACGCTCCATTTCTCCGCGTGCAGGCCTACTCCACCCCTGAAATCCACCGGGTCCCGCTGGAGTCCCTTGTGCTCCAGATGACCTCGATGGGCCTGGAGGATGCGCGGCGCTTCCCTTTCATTGAGCCCCCCGCCCCCGCGCGCGTAGAGACGTCCATCGCGCTGCTCAAGGAGCAGGGAGCTCTGGGCGCAGACGAGGCCCTCACCCCCATGGGGGAGATGCTTGCTCAGCTGCCCGTTGACGTCGTCGTCGGTACGTGCTGCTGGCTGGGTATTATCTGGGTATTATCTGGGTATTATCTGGATATTTTACTGGTATTATCCAGAGATTTCTGGAGCCCAGGGAAGGAATCCCTGCTGTGATATATAATATTGGATGAAAAAAACCGTAAGAAGTACTACTAAGAAGTAAAATATGACTTGAGTATTTGCAAGCAGTCTCATTGGTCTTTGCGGACCACATAACTAAACCGCACTTAATTTGTACTCAAATCAAGGTTGAGCCACCAGTCGAGTGAGTCAATACTCGGATTCCGAAACTGACTTTAAACTGATTATTACATGGTGCAGGGAAGATGCTGATCATGGGGTCGGTGTTTGAGCTCGTGGACCCGGTGGCGTCCATCTCCGCTGCGCTCTGCGTCCAGTCAGTGTACACCGCGCGCGCCCAGCGCGACTATGACGCATCCACCCTGCGCCGACCTCTCGAGTCAGAGCATGGCGACCTGCTCACCCTTCTCAACGTCTTCGACGCTTGGGTCAAGGTCAGTGCAACTGGGTCAAGGTTAATGGAACTGGGTCAAGGTTAGAGGAACTGGGTCAAAGTCTAGAGAAATGAAGAAGTCTGACATAATTGGTTGAAATTTTTTGCGATTTGCAATGCTTATGGAATTTTGTCTGGTTTTTAATTTGCTGTTAAATGGCACAAAGAATAGAGAAATTTAATGAAAAAGCCACATATGCTGTTTACTTCGCTGTAAATTGTTTAAAGTCGTTTTTTTTGGCTTACATTTCTCTCATAACCCAATATAAACCATTTCTTCACAATTTCTTAAATGATATTCTTGAACCATTTCATAACATTATTTCTTCGTAAAAATTTGATAACTGTCTCGTGCGGTCGTCAACCCTTTAGCAAGGTGGATGATTGAGCAGGTGAAGGCTGAGGGCCTGGACTCGCGCAAGTGGTGTCGTCGGCGTGGTCTGGAGGAGCAGCGACTATACGAGATGAATAAACTCAAGACTCAGTTCCAGCAGCTGCTGCGCGCGCATGGCCTGCTGGCTGACTCTGGGGGGGGCGCAGAGGGGGGTGAGGGGGGCGCAGAGGGGGGGTTGAGCGCGCCAGAGCGCCAGCGCAGACACGCGGAGCGGCGCATGTTGGCGCGACTCAAAGCCGAGCAGCGCGGACAGTCCAAGAAACGAAAGGTGCGCGCCAGCACGATGATTATACGGATTTGTTTCGCAAAGCGAAACAAAATTTGAAATTGATTGAAGACTTTAAAAAAATTCTTTAAATTTTTGGCTGCATAATTTCAGCAAATCAAAAAGCCCTACTTAACTGTGAAAACAGGACTGCGGCGTGGCATTATGATGAACTTATTAAGGCATTGACTCTACAGCGCATTAAATATTTCGTTCAATAAATTCCGTGCTTATTAAAATATTGTGAATCAATAATATATCTATATTCAGGTTTTGAAGATGGACGACGACGAATACGGCTTTGTCGACGAGGAGGAAAACGAACGAGGGGCGGAGGGAGGATCAGGGGCCCCCCCAACGGACGACTTTGAGTCGATGGACGGGAATATCCGCGATCTTGAGTTTCGTTTGACCAACGACCTTGGTCAGCTGGAGCGAGCGGCGGACGCGAGCAGAAGTCTGACCTTGGCCGAGGTGACGATGCTGAAGGTCATCATTGCGAGTGGACTTTATCCACAGATAGCCATCACCGACGAGCACAACTCTTTCAAGGTCAGGGAGCTGCGACTCTGTGGTGTGTTAGATCGTGTTAGGTTTGTTAGGCAGTTGGACATGTTAGATGGAGATACAGGCTATGTGATGTCATATGGCAGTGCAGTAGCCAAGCCCTCAAACTGATTGACAATGTAGTATTTGAGCCCAAAATAGTAGAAATTTGACGCATCAGCAATCGCAGAGCTATAAAAAATTAAAAGGTGCAAATGGATGATTTGTAGGCTGAGTCAGAGCAAGCGTTCCACACACGTAACAAGGCCTTCGTACTCCTCCACCCAACGAGCGTATTCGCCACCAACCCCGCCCCCCTTCAACTCAATGACCACGACATAAAAGATGACAAATCGGTCGAGGGTGGGGGGTCGCGGCGCCCCGGGGGGGTCAGCGGGGGAGGCCCCCTGAGCAGCAAGCACCAGCTGGTGGCCTACGTGTCCCTGGTTGAGACGACCAAACCTTACCTGACGGGAGCCATGAGGGTCCCTGCGCTGCAGACTGCGCTGCTGTTTGCTAACAGTCTTGACACTAACGTGGACGGGACGCGTGTCGTGTGTGACAGCTGGCTCGAACTGAGGTCAGTTCTACTCTAAGAGTAATGACACTACTGTAACACGAGTCATTTTACTGCTTGTTATTTTGTGAAACTGCCTCGCAGAAATTTGGCTGCACTTAATTTTTGCGTTTCTTACGACTGCCCAGTGTTTAGCTTCTGCAGCTGTATATTTGAATTTTTGCCCATGCATGTAATTTTTGCGAGCGTGACAAATAGAAGTAATCAATAGTAATGATTAGTAATGTATGTAGTCATTTCAGGCATACTCGCTTGGAATAGTAATGAATGGTAATCAATAGTAATCAATAGTAATGATTAGTAATCAGTAGTAATGAATAGTAATTAATAGTAATGAATAGTCATGCCAGGCAGACTCGTCGAGGCTCGCTGCTTGTCGAGGAGGCTGGAGTGCATGCATGGTAATGCATAGTAATTACTAGTAATGAATAGTAATGAATGGTAATAAATAGTAATGAATAGTAATCGTTAGTAATGATGAGCTAGGCGCTGTGGTGTAGTGGTTAAGGCGTTAGACTTCGAGTCCAGAGGACCAGGGTTTAAGTCCCTGCGCCGGCAACTATGAAACCATGTGTTACAGGCCCTTCAGCAAGGCTGTTAAACACACAAGTGTCGCTTGCTGCTAACTCCGTGCCAGATAATAATTTATTTGGTTGGCGTCAGGAAGGGCATCCGACCGTAAAACCCAGCTTCTGCAGTCTTCACGAGAGCGCATACCTGTGTGAAAACATGGATATTAACAGTTTAGACAAATAAAAAGGCGGTTAGTTTAGTTTTAATGATTAGTAATCAATAGTAATGATTAGTAATGATAAATAATAAATTCACAAAAATTACATGCAAGTGAGATTTCATGTTTTGCTGTGTTGCATAGGCCTAGGGGGGAAATCAGGCAACGTGAAGCGCACGAAAAACAGAGATAATCGATGTAGATGCAATTGCAGAGTTTTAAAAGTCAGATTTGTAATTGAATTATTTTCACCGGCCCATAAGAACAAGAAAAAGTGAGTCAGGAAATTGCATTGCCTGACTCACTTTTTAAAGCAAATTTTGCTGTTATCTGAATTTATATTTGGATTGTAAATTAGTATTTTTTATTGCGGTTATTATTGTATAATATTATGAATAGGGTTTTTATTATTGTTTTTGTACAATATTACAATGTATTCCATCTAGTTGTTTTTGGATGTTACCCCCCCCCCCCCGGGCTCCTGTCTAGGTTTGCGAGTGTCGAGGATGCGGAGACCATGTTGAGTGGGGTGGTGCGCCTCCGCACCACCTGGGCCCTTCTCCTCAAGCAGCGCCTCGACGCCACCTCCCCCCCCACGGGGGGGGACGCACCCCCTCTGCGCCCTGGCGTTGGCTCCACCCCCTCCGACGACGAATCCAAGCGCCGCAGAAGTTTGGCCGCGGCGCGACACACCCAGAAAGTTCTGGGGAAGAAACTCGCAGAGTTTTTGAACAGCGACGTTTGTTATAGGATCAGGAGAGTACACGCGGCGGAGACTGAGAATTTGTATCGGGGGGCGCCGGGGGCAAGCGAGGGGGGGGAGGGGGGAGCGAGGGAGGAGAGCAGTTCACGGCTGATGAAGATTTGGGGGGAGCTGATGGCCGGGGGGGGGACCCCGCACCCGTACAAGGGGGGAATCGAGGTCGAGATGTTTTATGCGTTGTTAAGTACTGAAGCTGTTTTCAATACGCATTCTTTGAACTAAACGGTTGTCCAAAATCAAATATTATCGTACACTACATTGACGCTACATTACGCGGCATTTATATGAGTTGTATGGTTAAGCGCGTATATCTATTGTAACATTTTTTTGGGTCACTGCGCATTAATAGAAATTTGTTTTTAATTGCTACTTTGAGGTCCGTTAAAGTGTATAAGTGTAACATCAGATTTCTTTTGTCCCGGACACGATGATATAACTGCCCGGCAGCCCTGCCCTTGCTGCCATCGCTGGGCAGGACGTAGGGTTGTGGGCGAGTGGTCCGAGTCGCGGATCGCGCGCGCGGCAGTTGTCGACTCTAATTCCGGCAGCGGCAAAGATTTTGAGTCGCTTTGCGCGCCCTTTGGCAAGGGTGGTTTAATTTCTCTAGCCACAAGTGTTCCTACGATGCCCACCGGTCTACGTTGGAACCACCACCAGCGACCATCAGCTGGTGTAATGGGGCATCACCTCTTCCCCGCAAGGGGCTAACACAACAACATCAGATTTCTTATGGCGGTGTAAATTGAAATTTGTTAAAACCCTTTAAAAATGAGCAAATGTTGCGAGAACCCTTTAAAAATGAATTAAATCGGACGGGGCAGGCTGCTGTTGGGCTAGGATTAGTTTCTTTCTTCTTTTTTTTCCGAACAACACGGCACACGGAATACCACAAGGTGCGCTTACCTATCTTATATGGAATTATAAACTAGGGGCCACTGTCAGGTTGGGCAAAGCAGACAGTTGATGTCGCTGGCGGCACCGATTAATTTTAATTGTATTTTAGTTTCTGACTTCAATATTGTGCTTTGGTTGGATAGCATGATAGATTTTGTCTGGGTTCTGAATTGGCTGGAGTATATTTTAGATTTTGACGGTATTTTAGACGGTAGGATCGTATTCTAGACTGTAAATACCAAGTGTTTTTAATTGTTCTTTACAGATTGATTTCAAATTGTGAAATATGTTGTGATAATAGCAATTTAATTGTCTTTGAGCTAAACTTTTTTAATCGCGGAAGAATTTCAGAGCAATTAGTTTTATTTTGTATCAGTTGATTGTTATTGTTTACTAGTTTAATGTCCCTTTCGCTGTCCGGGGCTGCGCAGGTGACGCCCTATCTCGTCTACGACTGTCTCCATGACGACGCCCTCTCTGCGGCGTACGGAGAGTTCACTCAGTGCATGCAGCGACACTGGACGTGTGACGCGTGTCACATGACACTCGTCGTCACGCTCGCCGAGCGACTGCGACATGAACAGACGTGTCAGCGCGACATGCTGGTCGCCGCGGGGGGGAGGGAGGGGGAGGGCGAGGGGGAGGGGGCGGGGGGGGACGGGGCGAGGAGGGGGGTGCATCGGTGCGCGGCGTGCGGGGGGCAGTTTAAGTT
>JAQIWG010002697.1:0-19674 GCA_034695025.1 Chamaedrilus cognettii | reverse complement strand
ACCCCCCCCCCCCCACTAACATGGAAAGATTTTTTTTGCAAATATAAAAGCTTTGAAAAGAAATGGACAATAACCAAAAATATAGGCTATTTTAGCAATCATGTGAAGCAATCTAAGTTTGGTCAAGTAGAGGTATTGGCGCGAAGACAGATTTTCTGTTAGCACCCCCTCCTCCCCCCCTTCCCCCCGGTCCCGAGTTGTGCACCGGAGAAAAAAATATCGACTGGTACGAGTTATCTCCGTCCCCTCCCGCAAACAATTTCAGGACAAGCCCCTGGCAGTGCTCTCGCGGCATTGACAGTCGACTCGCGCGTCGATTCACGAGCACACACCAGTTGGGTGAAGGGTAGTCCGTGTACTTGTCAATTACGGTTTCGGGGGGTCGGGATTTTTAGATTTTTCAGACTTTTTCGTCCACGAGATAACTCGCGACCGATGGAAGACGGTAGGAACAAGACTGTCTATGGAGATATAGGATCCAATGAAGCAGCTGAAGGAGTTTCATAATTCGTAACTCAAATGCAAAAGATCTAGAAAAAGCTACTTGGAAAGGGATAAGACTCATCTTGTGATCAAATATCTACAAAAATGGTACAATCGTAAGAGAATACACAAATACACACATATTCGGCGGTCGAACCTCATCTGTCAATTATCGAGGAGTTCAAGGAACAAATTTGATCCCCAGGCAGGGTTTTACCACTCACAAAAATACCACCCCGGTCGGCGGGTATCGGGGTGTGCCGATTGAGCCGCTGAGCCAACACTCTGACTCGGCGTTCTGAGGCGACGTAGCGCAATCGTGCAAACGTCATTCCTCAACTAGGGGGTGGGGAACGGGTGTTTAATTTTAAGGACGGTGTGTGAGTATCAAAAACTATTATCGTCCGGTTTTGTGTAAGAGGGCCGCCACAAAACCGCTCCCCCCGCTTTAGTCGCCTTTTACGTATGTATGTATGTATGTATATTGCACTTTTAACGCACCAAAAATATGTTATGCAAACGGAGATGGAAAAACATCATTTGCTTGAATCGTAGGTGCGGGGAACGACTGGGTTTACGGGAAACGACGGGGTTTACGGGAAACGACGGGGTTTACGGGAAACGACGGGGTTTACGACTCGCCCGGGGAGCTATGGGCTGCAAGCCAACTCTTTGTTCCCGGGCCTGCACGGGGATCCTCAACTAGAGAACGTTTGCGTTATTAATACAGCGGCAGGTCAATGCGGAATGAGGGGGCCGAAATCTAGGAAGACATAATCCTTTCAGCAATCGCTGTGTGTAAAGAGAGTAGGCAACTGAATGCTACTCATTGTCGGCGTGTGTGCTAATTGTTGCGGACAACTTGGAATAACGGAGTGCTGAAGTTTAACGCGTGAATGGCGAGCGTATCATTACAGCATATCGTTGTAGCGCGCGGAGGTTGACAGAGTTGTAACAAACTGATTTGAGGAGTTTAGATAGAAGGCAACACTTAGGTGAATGGGATACGATCGTACGCGTTTTGCAGCATGCCGGAGAGAGTTTGAATTTATGAACTTACTTTAGATTTAATTTTGTTATGCAGTAGGCAGCTTTGGCTCGAAGTATAAAAACCGTTCGCAGAACTATTTCTCATGATTTCGTATGGAATGGGTGAAGTTCACTTATTGCTGCTATTATAGGCATCCAAAGCTGAGTTATTCTAGAACTCAAGCGAAGATCGCTGTCATAGTTGCAGGTAAGGTTAAGATCGATTTATTGGTAAGTCTCAAACTTATTGATCTTACGCTGCATGTGTATTTTGTGTTGCAGATACTGTCTGAGTATGCACTACACAGTCAGTTGACTAACTCAACAAGTTGATGTAAGTTAAGACCAATCAAGTTTTGGGGCCGGTTTTTCCAACACGGATTTAATAGTGGTTCAGGATTTAGCCTATGCAAAGCGGTGGGTTAAATCCTGAACCACCATTAAATCCGTGTTGGAAAAACCAGCCCTCACGGCGTTAACGTGAGATCAACGACATAGTCGCTATTCTTCATTTCCACTGAAATACATGCAGGTAGGCTTAGTCCTATAGTCGAAGGGAAAGCCAGATTATGTGCCAGAAACCTACTTGGATTACAGGCTAAGAACTTCTGTTTGGGCAACAAATGGATTGCGTTTCGAATGAAACAGTAAGATCGTATGATGTCGCTTGCTGGATCGTCAGAATGATTCACTCACCTGTCTCACTTCCTCCACACTTCCCCTCGCACTGCCGCCCCACCGCCCCACTCTCCCTCTCCCTCTTCCTGGTCCTCCTGCTGGTAGCAGGGGCGGCCTCGCTGGTCGGGGCCCAGGCGGGGAGCACCCCGCCCCCCGCGCCCCTGTGGATCAGTCCCCCCGCTGACCAGTCTGTGGCGCTGGGCGGCAACGCGACCTTCAACTGCGTCGTGGCCAATCTCGGTTCCAAGAAGGTGTGTGCTTCTGGGCATTTGTTACATGTACTGCATGAGTTACATATGTAACATTAAACATGCGGTAAATATTGCGTTACTTGCGCTACATGCTCTATATGCGCTACATACGGTATATGCGATACACGCACTATATGCGCTACATGCGCTGTGCATACCTATGCACTAAATGCGCTATATATGCTAAATGTGCTGCACGAGTTACATGTGCTACCTTTGCTGCTGAGTTAATGAGCTGCATTAGCAAACAGCGTCACTTTGTATTTAACAGCCTTGTTGAAGGGCGGGCCAGTACGTATAGCGCATAGTTTCATAGTTGCAGCGCGAGGACTTGAACCCGGGTCCTCTGGATTCTTAGTCCGACGCCTTAACCGCTGTAGCACAGCGCCTCGCTGTAGCATGCTACATGTGTTACATACATTGTTGGCCTACATGTATACTCTAACGGCTAGTTACTCGACCTCGATTTGAAAATATTCTAAATCGCACATTATTCAAACTGCAGCTTGAGCTAAACTGCAGTTTTAAATTTTTGGGTTGCTGGATAATTTTCTTTGGGTTAAGTGCGATTTAGCCAATATGCTAAAATATTACTGCACTTCAGTCTTTATTAGCGTTCCGGAAGGCCATAATCGTGTAAATAAGTGTCAAAAGGGGTGAATGTTCAATAATATCGTGAAAATTTGAATCCTGAAACGCAACTGACTTTTCGTTGTTTTGGTTGTTAAATCGCACTTAATTTGCAGAAATGTTTGAATTTTAAAATTAATTTGCAGATTGCTAATTCGCGCATTAAATCGAGGTCGAGCAACAGACAATTTCGTTAAATCGAACTACGTCACTAAATCGCGCTTAAATCGCTCTCAAATCGAGGTCGAGCAACTGGCCGTTAATGGTTGATGCCGCACTGACTGCCTGCTCAGATCACATGGTCGCAGCTGGGCGGCACTGCAGACCGCGTTACTCTTTTCATCAACGGCGAGCGCTTCAACGCGCCCGACCGATACCAGTCCCTCGCCGTCCAGGGGGCCAACCTCACCCTCGGGGGCGGGGCCGGGGGACAGGGAGGCGAGGCGGGGGGCGGGGCAGGGTATCAGCTAGTCCTGACGTCCGTACAGCGAGCAGACGACGCGCTGTATGAATGCGAGGTCCAACTGTCAGGACTGAAGGGATCCGGGCAGCTAACGGTCTTGGGTGAGTGAATTTTGGAAACTTACGGCTTAGTCTTGTATTTGCTGCGTAAGCAACTGCTCATCGTGTGGGTGAAACGAAGTCAAATCTGCAGAAAGGAAGTTAAAATGCGGTGATTATAAATATTTCAAGATTTCAATTCAATCTGTATTTCAAAATATTTTAAGATTGTTAAATAAGATCATCAAGATCTTGCCAATCAGTTTAGCCGTTCATAAAATTTTGCCGCCAAGTACGAATAATAGTTCTGGAGCCTCATACAGGTGCATTTCGTAAGACTTAATGGGCATTTTTTCTATGTCAAATTTGAAACGATTAGAATCAATTCACCACCCTCTGTGACGTCATCATTCTCTTCGCACGCTACGCTGCGGAGTTGCCAATATGAAGCGTAAGATTTTTGTAAGATTCTCTTAAGACAATCTTATGACTATACATTTTCATATGATCGCTCCATGAATATGGCTCCTGCCTTTGTTCAGATTTTAGATTGATCATTTGCCATTGTCCGCTTCAATTTGGCTTAACTCGGGCACCACCTGCAGGAAGGGGAACAAAGAATTGGCTTGCAGCCCAGAGCTCTCCGGGAGAGTCGTAAAAGGCGACTAAAAAAGGGGAGCGGTTCTGTGCCGGCTCTCTTAAAGTTTGCACAGAATCAGCTGTGTAGTCATTCTGCTACACACTTAACTACAAAAGGAAAAAGACACTCAAAAAACAGCATGACTCAGACCAAATTGACACAATTTATTTCAGTGCCCCCCGCCCAGCCCGTCATCACCATCAACGCCTCCAACTCCCCCCTCCGCGAGAATGACGTCATCGCGCTGACATGCTCCTCCCTCGGCGGTAACCCCGCCCCCTCGCTCACGTGGTACCGCGGGAGCGGGGGCAGGAGTGGGGGCGGGGGGGCGGCGCTTGGGAGCGCCGTGTATGCAACCTCCCCGGTAAAATATGGCGCGACTACGAGCGTGCTGGTGTGGACGCTGAGTGGGGGGGACGATGGAGCGAGCTTCACGTGCGTGGCGCAGAACGCTGCGAGTGTGGGAGGGAGCATTGGTGGGGCCGGGGGGTTGACTGGCGCTCTGCGACTAGCCGTGCAGTGTGAGTCTGCTATAGCAAATGATATAATACGAGGGGGGAAGGGGAATCAGGGGGGGGGGAATTCAATTAGCGGAGACTTGAACCCAGGTCCTTTTGACTCTAAGTCCGACGCCTTAACCACTACACCACAGCGTCTCGTTACGGTGTGGTGGTTTTCTGACACGATAGCTGTTGCTTTCAACTCGTTTTCTGTGCGCCGCAGACGGTCCGTTGATCTCGCTCGGTCCCTACAACCCCCTGGCGGTCATCAACGGGTCGGCGGTGCGGCTCGTCTGCAGCGTCCAGGCCAATCCCCCTGTCGACAACAACACGATCACGTGGTACAGGCAGCAGCAAATCATCGGTGGGAATTACAGTCAAACCTCAATCGTTTCATTAACCGAGCTCAATTAAATTGTGTGTAGTGATTGTTTGCTGCTGTTTATTCCAGCCCATAACTGGCTGTTCTTATAAAATTGTAACTATGTGGACTGTAGTCACAAAAATCACTTAAGTGAACAGCAAACAACTGACTCAGTGATTCATAAACAAGTTTGCCGCGATTTAACTAATTAGCCAGTTTTCAGTAGCTAAATCTGCTGTATGACATCAACGATATAAAAGGACCACATTCGCAAGAGGTTATGCATAAGACCAGGCTGGCGCGCTTTATGAACTGAGGGGGCCAATAATATTCAGGAGGAGGCTAGCATAAATTGACAAAATTATGATTCGTTGTCAAAAAAAGACGCGGGGCCATAATCAAAACTGAGTGGCCAGGCCACCCCAGGCCTCCCACGGCCCCGGGCGTGTATAGGTCTCCCCAGTTTGACTGGTCTAGTGCGATGCGCGCCATTCAGTCCAACTCCTGTTGTAGTCGACTTGAGTGGAAGATCCTTAAACGATCAATTAGTGTAGAGATTTGTTGGAAATCGATATCTAGGCGTGCAGCGTATTCTTCACACCCACGATTCATGCGTACGGTGCCTGTTCAATTCTATTTGCGTGACAAATGTTTTATGTGCAATAAGTATAGGCTACAATGGCAGGCCCTACACACGCACTGAAGATGTGTATAGCGTTTTCCTGCCAAGCGTACAAGAAAATACATACACGAGGGTGCCTGGGTATGAACCGATTGCCGCGGTGGCCTGTTAGGATAATTACACAGGCCGGTGGGACTGGCGTGACACCAGCAGCTGTAATTACAACGGGGATTTACCGCTCAGTGCCTGCGCTCACTTGTGGCGTGGCGCTTTTTCTTCCGGCCCAGAGGCACCTTGTCCTAACATTGTGTTATAAGTTACAGACTGTTTCATAAATCCAGTTGTTTTTAACAGGCTACGGTAGGGCACCAACTCGCTTTAATGTATTTACGCTCGATTCGCATACATTTAAGCGTACGGAGACAGCTACAAGTAAAGAGCAGAATGTACATGTACAGCGCTTTTTCTCTGCAGGCCCAGAGATACCCAACTTTCCATGGCCTGCAGATTGCTCCATAAATCCCGTTTTTTTCAACACACTACGGTACCGTATAGGGCAGAGCATCAACTCGCTAGACTAAGCCTGTCGCGCGGCCCGGTTCCCATTAATAGAAACAGTTACATTGTACCGAGTCGATGTCGATTATAATGCTGAGCGCAGTGATGCCACTGCCTGGGATAATTACATCAATAGATTTAGGGACGTGTAAGTGACTGAGGGATCTGATTTGTAATGCAATCTCCGGCTGTCACGGGATATTTTTTATTAAAGTGCTAATTTTCTAATTGAATCTGTACGTATTTTTGCTTCAAAATGCAATCTATGGATATAGTCTTGACCGGGACATCCAGAATCTATGGATATTTTATTTCGGTCCGGTGGTAACACTGGCGGTGTGCGTGCCAGACGTCATGCATAAGCAATGGTTAACATGACTAACGACCCAGTCGCATGCGTAGTAAGCTGCTCAGTGCTCATTGGGGCGGATTTTGTAGATGAATTATTTATGAGTGCCACTCGACGGCACTGATTGCGCTGGGAGGTCCCAAGTAACCGTGTGCTGCTGACTCGCCGTTAAAACTTTACCAATCGTGCAGTCAGTATGGCCGAGTGGTCCAAGGCGCCAGTCTCAAGGTTCGCCTTGCTCCGCAGTGCAGCAGGGTCCAGTGATCTGGTCCACGAATGTGGGCGTGGGTTCAAATCCCACTGCTGACAAAATGTTTTCAGTTCACGCTTTGAAAGCGGTCGTCTTTTATAACTAAAAGCATAACTTCGTGCATATTTACAAAATAACAATAATATGCCGGACAATACTGCTGATTACTTGCAAAATAATTCATTGTTACTTTATCTCTCTCTCTAGTGCACCGCTAAACTGGCATCCAACCTCTCTGTCCCTGGCATCCAACCTCTCCTCACCTGGCATCTAATCTCTCCTCACCTGGAATCCAATCTCTCCTCACCTGGCATCCAATCTCTCCTCACCTGGCATCCAGCCTCTCTCCACACCTGGCGGTTCTCCTCCATTCTCTTCACGTTTCCATACAATTTTCTTTCCAGGATCTTATCTATCGTTCCCACCCTCTTCCTGTCTCTCGTCCTCTTGCCCTCCAATGCAACTTTATAATAATATGAAAATGAAGGACTGAGTCTGAAATCGAGCAAAGGTTTTGCAATGCTGATTTAGATGAAACTTGATCAGACCATGCTGTACATGGCAAAATGATGAAATGAAGATCCTTGTCGTGCTCAGATTAGTCGATTTAACTATTTACAATGATTCGTATGTACTTGTTTACCGTTATGTTTAACTGTTTACCTGTCAAATTGATTTAATGTTATGTCAGCCAACGTGTGGATGCACTATTTCTGAAGTGTTTAGTTCTTAATTAAGTTACAAACAGTACAGCTTTGATTGTGTATTATTCCCTTGCACTCACCGGGCACCTAATTACTGCTCATGCATGAGAAAAGTTAATGAGAAGATTGAGTGGCTACTGTGGCAACGAGGTCTGGGCCTGTGAGAATTAGTTGTGATAGCATTCATTATCATATGAATGTGTCGTCGGTTGAAAATGAAATAAGTAATTATGTGTTATGCCTATAAGCAGTGGATTGGAGCAAAGAACTAGTCATGTTTTCCTCAACGATTCTATACCAGCATGAAATATTTTCGAGCTTGAAACATTTTCATCCATCAATGAGCTTCTAAGTTCATACCCGAGCGTGCTTTAGTTAATACTTTGCCCCAATCAGAGCTCAATCGCATTGCACTTGCAGTTTTTTCTGAACGTCGTCTATAATTGCGAATCCGAATGCTTTTCTTTTATCGTTCCAGCGGCACACAACAAATTAACAACCCTTTTAAACGCTGGTAACACCAGTTCACCAGCCGTCAAACGACGCAGTGCACGTCTGCAGAGTGTAACAGGTTTGACCCGAGCGACGTTCAGTGTAACGTTAATGTTTGGGTGTCAGATGCGCGCGTCTACGGTAGAGTTCGAGTTATCTATACCAATTAACGGATGCTCTCGTACCGACGTTGAGTTCATAAACAAGCTGTGAGTTCCTGTCATCCAGCATGACTCCTGTCAACCCTAATTTTCTCTTTCCGCTAACGTTAGCTTAACTGACATTGACACATTGACATGAGTTTGAATATTATTCTTCCCAAAGATATTTCCATCTCGCGAAACTTTTGACCTGTGAACCGATTCGTATTGGGTCTTCCATGCTGGTTTTACGCAAGTTTAATTCCCTCTAGTTCTTTCAGTACTGACACCACCGTCGATGTTTCCCCCATCCATTTGCATAAAATGAGTTGATTTATATATTCTGTTTGATTCCCTTAAATTTTTGTGCATCTGGGTGATATATTTTTAATTTATTTTTTAGAAAGACACTAACCCTAACCCTAATCCTAAACCTAAAGACCCTAACCCTAAACTGCTACAAATATCGTTCGACACGTGCTTTAAGCCTCCCACTTCATATATTTGATTCTTTTATGTTTTCTGCAGAATTGGTTTGCACTCTTCAACTTTTAAAAAGTGAATTATGGCTGTATACCCGCAGTGTGAAATTGATAAGAAAGAATTTTCCTCATACAAATGGACCCTGGGTCTAGGCTCAAGTTACCCTATAGTCCATTGACCCTGGTCAGATCGGAAACCCATATATTTCGCATAGGATCAGACCTCTAGCGGCTCGTGTTTCGTTACAGTGTGTATACAATACATAGAGCTCTGAGCGTTGACTATAGCTGATAACCTGTAGACCCGCTCTTGTATTTACCCGCCTCCAGCTCTTCTCCAATGTAAACCAATTTACTTCTTGGCAGCCTTGTTGCACTGACTGCCCTGCAGATCACCTGTGCAGGAAGTCATCTTTTAAGATGTCAGTGGAGCATTTTAATGGGAGTATAGGGGTTCTGAAACTTTGAATCTCCAATGACGAAAGCTCTATGTAGGCCATTGACCGTGTAGATGTATGGTACAGATGGTACACATGTACCTGTACCTGCACACACACAGGTACACATGGTACCTGTAGATACACACGGTACGCACGTACCGTGTGTATGTAGATCTACAGGTCACATTTACAAACTAGCATTAAACTTACAGCCGTGTAACCTGCCGTTATATAAATATAAGCACAACATGCTCAAGGTTGTGTAACATGTGATGTGAGTGCCTTCATTAGTCGCATCTGCCTCAATTACGCAATTAGCAGGAAAGATGTCGAGAGAGGATCGGAAACTATATTTGACTTAGAAATAGATTCTCATTCCAATATTCTTCTTAACTCCAGCAAAGGCATTTAGATGCAGTTATTGCAAAGGATTGTCCTGATATAAAACTGTAAGACAATAATTATAGAACAATATCAAAACTTTATTTCACAAAATCAATGGTTGTAACAATTAACGCAAACTAAAATTTAACAAAAATATATAATGCGACTCCATGCAAAATGAAAAATATTCAATTATTATTCGCCGTTGTTTCTGAACGTCTGATACTCCAAAGCCTGCCGCGCGTTCGTCAAGCTTGCTGTGCCAACTGCTACTGCGCCGCAGGATATAACAGCGTAGGCTGGATGATGTCCAGTGACAACGATTTATGACCAGCATAACTTGACCACTTGCGCCAACCATCCAATGCGATGCTCACACCTGGTGACCCTCTGACGATTTCTATTTTGTATGCTATGGGCCGGTTTCACCGGTAGTCTGTACATGTACATGTGCATGTACATGTAGGCCATGCAGTAAACAGTATCATCTAACTCCGCGCGGCTCAACACTTCCCTTGCATAATCTATTTTTGTTCGATTTGTGCAGCGAGCTGCGTTTTAAACGTGAAGGAAATGTTGAGTCGGCGTGACAAGTTATAAAACATCGCATACTTTCACGTGACGATTCGAGTTATCAAATTGTGAAATATTTAAGTTACATTTAAGTTTTTAAGCTTAAGCTTAATTTCACACTTTATTAACAAAGTCAATAATTTGAACAACACTGAAAGGAACTTTTGAATGCTGATAGGGCATAGCTTTAGAAGAGCACAAGTGTGCAGGTTGAATTAACCCAACATGTAATCGCTGTACTGTTGTACAGTGTACTGTTGTACAGTGTACTGTTGTACAGTGTACTGTTGTACAGTGTACTGTTGTACAGTGTACTGTTTGTACTATCGTACAGTGCCCGACATGCCACAATACTATCAAGCGACGGTCATATACTGTACTCAGTTTTGACCCTGATTAAACGTTACAACCACTGGGTAATTATAGGCGGTATAGTCTCAATTTTTAGTAATTTTACAACGCCTTGAAGCTTCAAGAAGTCACTGCACTACGCCAGAGTATCTCGAGCATCTATATTCTATTTATATTCTATCTATATTCTATCTATATTCTATCTATATTCTATCTATATTCTATCTATATTCTATCTATATTCTATCTATATTCTAACTACTGCGCATTACGGCTTACGCCGCTTAATTCGATTCGCAGACCAGTATCGTAACGGTCACTTTTGATCAGTCAGCTGGGACGAGCGTTGTTTAGACTGTGTGGCTGACGAAATATCAAACATCTGTGAAACTTGCACTTCAAAGTCTATCTATAGAAGCTGACTCGTCGCTTACTTACATGTCGACTACGTTCAGGAAATTTTGCAGACCCCCCATGCAGGGGGACTTACCCCCACTCAGTTTTTATTGGACACCCCCCCAACGGCTGATCCCCCAGGGGGGGTATTACACTCTCGCTAGGGGTGGTGTTAGGATTTTGTAATAAAAAAAGATGAGCCGTTGGTAAAAATGTAAGTTATAGATCTTATGAGTGATCCAAATTGACATGAGCTGTTACGAATGGCGTCGGAATGGAGAAACATGACACCCCCCCTGAAACGTTTGACACCCCCCCTCCCACCTGCCTCCCCCCGAAAAAAAATCCAGCGAAAAACGCTGACTACGTTAGCGTTGACCAGTTAAAAACACTGACTGACAGCGGTCATTCCATCTGAATGGCATGAGGCATTTGTTTGAACCGGTGTCGCCCGCAGGGCTGCCGTCTGTTACACTCACATTCGCTGCCGTCCGAGAAGCGATCGAGGACAAATATTTATCGATAGCCCCGAGCGCGAACACTTTCAGAGTAAACAGTCCAGTAAGCAATTATTAGCCTAGCGGGTTCTTTGAAACCGCCCGCTGACG
Source organism: Chamaedrilus cognettii (assembly GCA_034695025.1). Lineage (NCBI taxonomy): Eukaryota > Metazoa > Annelida > Clitellata > Enchytraeida > Enchytraeidae > Chamaedrilus > Chamaedrilus cognettii. Next base: position 8,249 of record JAQIWG010002697.1, on the reverse strand, counting down.
GTTTAAGTTAAATGGTTTTGTGCAGAACCCTAGGGCTGAAGCGCTGTGTCTAGCGCGCTGTCGTATAGGGTAGCGTAAACACTGGCCTGTAGCTGGTCAGCAGCGGGAAATGCGCTGTAGGCATTTGGGTTTGCATCAAAGAACTGCTGAGGCAAGCTTGAAGCCATACTGGTAGAACTTTACACACGATCCAGATAAATTAGATGTAACCTTGAATTTGTTCAATTACGGAAAGTGTGTTATATTGATAGTAACTGCTCTGCTCCCAAGATCAAGGCAATGACTTGCGTGGCTTTTAAAAGTATTTTCACGTAACCCGCTTTCATACCGTTGCTGTAGCTTTCTCTTGTACATATTTATTTTATTGCTGTTCTGTTTTAACTGTCACTGTACAATACATGTGCGTCGTTTTCACTGTACCGCCTCTGTTGTGTGACGAATAAAGTTCATAATGATATAAAGAAGGTCAATCCTAAACGAGCATTCAGTTCGATACTTTTTCTGTAATCAAAGGATGTCAATGGCTTAATGCCCTACACGTAGAATGGTTGGCCTATATAAGCTAACAGTTTAGCATTCATTTAGAACATTGATCGTCAGACAAATCTGAACCAAAGTCCCACTGTCTGAAGAGTTGTCTAGGGTTGCCACACGTCCCTTATTTTAAGGGACGTCCCTTATTTGATGCCATTCGTCTCATGCCGTGCGTCTCATGACGTGCCTTTGGAAAAGCGTAAGGGACGTCATTTGTCCCTTTTTTGAGCTCAGGCCTAAAATTTCATTATATGACTGCAACAAAATTGCAAGCTTTTGACAGCTTATACATGTACATGTATAATCTGTCTGTGTATGTACATGTATGTCAAAAGTTTAAAAATAATTCAAGACCCACAAATGATTAATAGGCCTATTTGAATCTAACCTATTTGATCATCAAAAAATGTGAAACAAAATATGTGTGTTCCGCTATATGAAGGGCTAGAGTTGCTGTTGTTGTTGTAGTCCCTTGGAAAGGTGATGCCCCATTGCATAAGCTGATGGTTGCTGGTGGTGGTTCCACCGTAGACTGGTAAACATTGTAGGAACACTTATTGCTGACGAATTTGAACCACTCTTGCAAAAGGGTGCACGAGGTGACTTGAAATCTTTGCCGCTGCCAGGATTCGAATCGACAACTGGCGCACACGTAAACCAAGATACACTAGACTAGCGATTTGGACCGCTCGGCCACAACGCTTCGTCCTGGCCTATGGTGGCAGCAGGATCACGGCTGCCGGGCACAGTCAAAGTCTTAATGTCATGTCCGGGACATAGACTAGAGTTGCTAGAGTTGCTCCCTTATGAAAACGTTTTATTGAGAAGTTCTGCAGTTTATTTTTAGCTGTGTTGTGAAATCTTGAACTTAACTTTTTTGGCTCCGGGAGTAAATACTTTAGCAGATCGTTATATGCCACCCCGAGTGTCGTTCCTTAGAATGGTGTTACAAATAATAATTACAAATATACAAATATAATTTTTGGGTGAATCTAAGCCGGCGCTGTAATGCATCGTAAGGGGTTAGTTGATGGCAAAATGGCACTTTTGGCGCTATATATATAATATGTGAATGTCCCTCAAGTTGAAGCGGTTATGTTGCAGGTTTAGGAGCAGTGCTGTCGCTATCCCCGGTGAGGACATCGGATGCGGGGGTAGTCGTCTGTGCTGCGCAAAACTACATAATGCGCACTGCCAACATCACTGTCGATGTACAATGTATGCAAATGCACTTGTAATGGTTGTACTGATTCAATTGGACTGACTAAAGCAGTCTACATTATATTTTCCTATAGAGATAGACTACATTTCACCTTCTAGTATATTTTTGTTTGTTGCCAAACTGAGCCCTGAATCTATGAACAGATGATAAAATTTGCAGACTGCAGCTATCAGACTGCAGTGACTGTTATTTGTGAGGAACAGATTGAAGCCAAAAGCAAGTGATGATGCTACTGTAACAGTCTTTATTGATGAAATTGAAATTTCAATATTTAGCTATAAAATGTAGAAATTTTTAAATAAACTGAATCCTATCTATGAAATTTTGTGAACCAATAACCATATTGGACTTTCAGATGCACCCAGCCTGTCGATATCCTCCACGCCCCCAGGGGTCCTTACCCCTGGCGGACTCTCCGTGTCGGTCAGGGAGGGGTCTCCCCTCAGCCTCGCCTGTCTCGTGGACGCCAACCCCCCGGTCGACCCCCGCTCCGTCCTGTGGACCAGCAACGGGGCGAGCCTACAGGGTGCCGCAGGAACCGTGTACAATGTGTCCTCGGCGGTGCAACGCGCCCAGGCGGGGCTGTACGGGTGCGCGGCGACCAATAGGCTGACTCCGTCCGGTGACGTCAGCCGTGACGTCACGGGAAGCGCTTTTGTCTTCCTCGATATTTTATGTGAGCGTTTGATTTTGTGTCTTTGAGTTGTTTCATTGTGAGTTGTACAAATCAAATGACAATTTTAGCATTAAATTTAAAGAACCAATTTTCGGTTGCTCAATCTAAAACATGAGCAAATTAATTAAGAGTACGCTTGTTTATGCACTTTATAGCTGATAAAATTGCAAATTAGTTGTTCTTCTTTATCCTGCATTATATCTGCTTTATTGTATTTATACAATACGGTGTATTAATAATAATTATATTGCATTTATGGTAGAATCACAATATGTATTATTATTTTTATATGACACGGATTGATAAGCATACTCTCGCAATGAGCTAAAGCTTAGTATTTAATCGATTATTTTTCGCCTCTTGTTCTTAATCTTGTAGGCCTATATTTGAATGAGGGTAATTGACACGTTTTTATAGCCTAACATCTTGCTAAAAGCCTGTTCATTTTGAATTAATCTGCAATATTTTAGTGCTCAGTAATATTTGTACCCACCATTGCGAGTTAACCTCGAGTTGGTCAATCGGCGAGTTGAGAGTGACCGTTGTCAATTTTCTACGCCTAACGTGACGTCACTCAATCCGCGGATTGAGCCAAACTCGAGGTTAACTCGCAATGGTGAATACCAATACAAGTGTTACTGATGTGATTTACATGTAGATAAACCAGGTCGAGCAACTGTAGCGCAGACGGACTACGCAGTGCTCGGGGAAAGTTTCACTCTTCAGTGCTCCACCGATGATCCAGGTATGTAATGATCCTGTACGCTACACTTCTTGTTCTTATTCTTGCTTTGTAGCAAAATAATTGCTTGAATTTTGTGACAAAACTTGAGAGAATAATTAAATAAATGAGCAATCGAATTTCATCTTTTGAATCGATTTCATGAACAGCTTTTCATAACGGATGCAGAAGTAACCAAGTATGACCTATATGTATAGTACGGTACTATTAGTTGATGGGAAACTATGAAACTACTTGATAGAAACTCCATTTAAATTAACTTAAATAGTGTCGATAAAGCTTTGTATGAATTGTCTTATGTTCATTTGAATTGATTTCTATAGTTTTTTGCATCGTTCCTTGAGGGAAGAAAGTATTTTAGTAAATAACCTATCAGATTTCGTTGGAAGTACGAATGATTAGGCCCATGCTGTAGAATGACATGGCATTTAATGGACTCAAAATTACCCAATTAAAAAAAATCTAGAATTAACTAGTTTTTGCCTGTCCAGGAAATCCACCTGCCGATTTTATCTGGACCAACTCCTCCTCGGAAGTAGTCTGCACCACCGCCCTGTGCGCAATAGCGTCAGTACGCTTCACTGACGCTGGAAACTACTCCTGCACGCCCACTAACGCAGTAGGATCCGGACAGAGCGACACCAGACTGTTGGACGTTGAAGGTCAGCGCATATTGAAGGATGATTTTCTGATGCAAAAAATGTGTTTGGGTTTCTTTAAAATTAACGTTAAAAAATGTAGAGAGAGATTGACTATGATATAATAATATATATATATATGAAATTGGAGAAGTTCAATACTGTATCACACGCTAGTAAATATGTTAATCAAGTGTCAGCTTTGATGTTTTGTCAAAATTTAATTATTATATAGTTTAGGTTTGCATAGATTGAAAAATTTAGAAACATTTTTGTTTCATAATATGCAACATAGCAACTGCAACACTGGTTCGTCCTTTCTAAGTTTTGGCCTCTAAATACCGTGCTGTGTAAATCACCGCTAGCAGGGTAGTCGCTCTTATAATTATTTAGCCGTTATCCACGACTTTAGGCAACTTACTGCCCGACATAGTCACTTAAAAATGTCATAAAACGTTTACGCGTTTTAATGCACTTTGACACAATCACCATGCACTCACGCTAAGCTACGTCTAAGTCATTAGCACGCAATTTATATTGAATTCCTTCAGAGTTTCTTATCGTTACATCGATTACTTGGTAACTAGTCTCAGGTTAACAATCGATTCTAAGTCAAACGATTTGAGCTCGCAGAGATTATACTAAATTGAATGCTGTAGCGGAAAACATGTCAATGAAGCAGTATGTAAATGTAGCACGCCGCTTGTTAGATGAGTAACGTGACTGCTTGAGTCGTGTGAGTTCGCGGCGTCGATGGAGTTCGTATCGCTTAGCTAACGATCCCATCGAGCTAAATATATCCGCTATAGCAGTGGTTTTCAAACTTTCTGGCATGGCCGATCAACCAAAGCATCAACAAAGCCTAGCTGGCAACCCACCATGATGCTGACTTTAACCCCTAGTCTGATATTTTAGTTAAAATGCACTTTGTGACTTTGCAACTGCGACTTTGCTTAGCAAAGCATCCACTCCAGCCTCCTCCTCAACACGCAGTGAGCCTTAACGAATCTGTGTCTCATGGCGCTATTTTTAAGCCTTTTTCATAGCTTTCCTTTACTATAATGCAGCAAAAACCAATGAGGTATTAAGAAGCTAATTATCTTCATGTAATATAAGCTAATGTTACAGAAATTAATGTTTAAAACTGTGTCGGCATGGTCATCGACAAGCCTATGTTATTTTCAAAACTAGTAGCGAAGAGGCACAAATCCGAACTAAAGTTTGAGTTTCGCGCCCCAGATTCATCAGTTTGTACTCGTTGCGCCTTAGTGTATACAAATTATGATTTCACCGTGTTTTTCGCGATCCACGTGAAAGGTTTCTGCGACCCACATACGGGTCGCGACCCACAGTTTAAAAACCACTGCGCTGTGGGGCCTGGATCATCTAACCAGTCATTGTGTAGTTGGTTTAACCCGCGGCGCTGCTCGCTAATCGCAGTCATTTCATCATACACATCAGATTAGAGGCTCGTTCACCAGTGCAGTGAGCGTGACGAGTACAGGCTAGAAAAATGTCGATTTTGGTGTTTTTAATAAGCAGCTGAATGTTAATGTTAATCCCCACTGATCCAGCATTATAAAATTGTTTGTGATCTAATATGATTACTTATTAAATCTCCGGCCACTCCACAGTTCCTGTAACTTGTAGTTGTGAAACCATTGTGCTTGATGAATCTATGACTTTCTCCTATGGGCCCAGCCTTCTAGCTTGTGTGCCCTAGCTGGAAGCTGCAGCGTGCAATTTACATGTCTAGTTCCCGATGACGTCATTACAAGCCGAAAAGGACTCTAAACCAATTATTATTATTATTATGATTATTATTATTATGGTACTTAGGGTAGTAATAGAGGTTCATGTACGTTACCGTCGTTACTTATGAAAGGTTGACGTTGTGGGAGAGAATAATATTTGTTGGTAAAGATTAATATTATTCCGAAAATAATTTTGAGTGCAGGCCTACATCGCAATGGCGTTTCGCTTTTCAGAGAGGCCGTCCCTGCTGGGTGCACCCCTACCCGCTACGCTCCACCCCTCCCTCGCAGCCTCCCCTGAAGGGGGCGTTGTCCTAGCCTGCTCCGTGCTCGGTCGCCCCGCCCCCAACGTGACGTGGAGGCGGAACGGAGCGACGATTGACACGTCGGGTGGACTGTATCGCGTAGAGGGAACGATTGAGAGTCTGGACGCTTACAGCTGGAACGTCACTTCAACGCTCTACTTTCAGGGTACCATAACTTCAGCTAGTAAGGAATTTAAAAACACAGGCCAAACCGTAAGGAATCTTTGCTATAACGGCCCACAACAAAACATTTTATTTTTCCTCTGGCGGAGTATCTTAATTGAACAGGGCAACCTCCATGTCTGCGGTTAACCTTACTTGTTTTCTACTTTCTCACCAAGCAATTTCAAATTTCATCAAAACACTTGCTTCTAAGAATGAGCTTTATGCTATCGTTGCCGGTCTTTTATACACTCGCCCTTCTATTGCGTAGGTGCAAACACTTATTTATCTTGTTCCGGTGATCAAAGAATATTGACACATGAACGAAGAGATGAGCATTGATTTAATATATTCGGTGACTTAAATTTAATAATTTAACATCCAGTGTAACGGTCTTGGCGCTATTAAATGAAAATGTTAATTAATAAACTATAACATAAAAATTTGAATAAAACGCATCGCTTTGAAAAAGTTTAATTATTTAAATTTACACTAACGTTCTTGAGACCGAAGTTTTAAAATCAAATCATATTTTATTGCTTGAAACTTGAAGTTAACTCAACGTACTGAACTTAGCTTAAGTCAAAACGTATTTAAAAGAGATTAAATGTTACTTCTGTTAAGCATTTGCGCACAGGGTCTGACTGAGGCTCACTGTTGGCTCACCCTTGTTAATTACATGCACGGCAATCCGTTTATCCATTCCAGACCTTGCTCGATACTTGACGTTTATCATGATGACTGTCATTAATTACTCAAATTTTTTAACATTTATAAAGACAGCGCTGTTTTATAATCATAAATTTATTGAACTACATTGAAAAATGGGACCATTATAGATGCACATAAACCCGTCTTTAGTAGAATATCTTACTTTGTCTTCTGTTCTTTCTTTTTGAATAATCTTGATTTTACTAGAAGACATTTTGCTGTTGAGCAATGCACGCTTTTCAGGTTTTGAACGACATCCGTCAGACATTTCGCTGCAGTCTACAGACTACGCTAACTTTTCCTGCTGGGCCGGGAGCCAGATCTTTCCCTGGACAGTGATACAGTCTACAACACTCGTCGCTCAGAGTAAGTACAGCTTAAAGCGCATTAACTCACAGGTTGGACTGTATGAAAGGCAAAAATTATCGAAATTTGGCCTGAGTTCAATGAAAATTGAAATGATGAGAAAACAAAACAATGTGAAAAAAAGACTTTTTATTACTTGATTATTAAAAATTAAAAATTCATTACTTGATGGGTTGGAGGATATCCCTCATTTTTTGGCTTTTTATTCCTTTGCTTTTTTAAACCTTCCTTCGCCTTTTTATCTTTTATCGGAGGACTTTTATTTGCGGCCTCTAAACCCGCTCCTGGCATGTTCATCGAACCCATTAGTAACCCCTCCCCCCTCTCTCCAATAACGACGACCGCCTCGATCTGACAAAGCGATCATGGTCCACGGACTGATCATAGGCATCTCATCAGTCCGTCAGGTGTGTACTATAGTATAATGATTGAACTTTCGCCAGTCAGCCAGCCAGGCAGTTAGCGTACACCTGGACGACGTCAAGCTGAGCATATAGGAATGAAAATAGCTGAAGCAGCTGCTGACTACCACTCCCTGCGTTTTGTGTGTGTGTGGGAGCGGGTATGTTATAGTAGCCAACAGCTAGGGCTGTTCTACTTCGGTGATGACAAGTGATGCATCCACCTCCATGAGCATGTCAAGTTTTGTTAGTACTAAGGTAAGGGAAAATACAGGAAATTATTGCCAACATTGTCCTTTGAAAAATGACCAGTATTTAGTTTAGAGCTTAGGCCTACTGATCAAGCCAGAAATGAGAGCATAACAGCTTACCTACCCTGGATGTATGTCATCCCTATTGCTATTATACTCACAATTTTCGTCACTGTATTGAATAATAGCCTACTAGAGTAATCGTTATTATGTGCAGTTATTATGTGCCCACATTGACACGCTATCAGAGGCGCGTTCAGCAATAAACTCTGTTCCATAGGGCCTAAGCCGCCATGGTGAGGCCTTATTGAGAGGCCTGTGGCGGTTGATCTAGCCCATTTATCTTGTCTGGATGCCGTAAGGAAATGGATGTAGACAGCCAAGGCAAAAGAATATAAAACTCAATATCAATTGGTGTTTATTATTGTGCATGCATGTTATACAAATAATGTATACGAGGTCTCGTCCACTGTTCAGTTTTTTTTTT
>JAQIWG010002696.1:0-19680 GCA_034695025.1 Chamaedrilus cognettii | reverse complement strand
AAGTATTTTGAATCCAAGGTTGATGCATGCGAGTAATCTAGTCCAATAGCCCGATAGCGCTAAGTTTGTGTATGACGATCAAGTTGGTGTTTAATGCTGATCGTTGTATCATTATTTATTTATTTTGTGTTGCATATCTACCTTCGTGGTGAATAAAGGATTCATATAGGCCTATATTGCAATACGCGTGTTGAAATATTGCGTGGGTCTACGTGATTCATCCCACATTATTATGTAGCCTACAAGGCGTATGGTTTGATGAACAAGCTTAGGCCCGCGTCTATTTGAATTAATGCGAGAGATAAAAACTCACCCCGTATCCATCCGAACCTCTGCGGACACCGCCGGACAGCCTGTAAAACTATGTTCACAAATACAACATCCATTCTACGATGGCGGACGTTAGACTGCAGCTAGAATCAGGCCTATTCGAATATACGTAGATGTACTCGTCAGTAACGGCCAGTGATCCCGCTTGCTGGCTAGCCTCATCTGCGATGTAAACCAGTATCATCAGCAACAAGCTGACACACGCAACTGTTAACAAAAGCCACTCTAGGCGTTCGCTACGAAGCCTTCGGGGCATTGGAGCCAATTTCGTATTTCATGCAGGGGAGCATAATCCTAGTCTAAAGGGGAAAAGTAAACTTATTGTGGGTCTATAAGGATTTAGGGTATACAGAGCCTGTTGTTTCAGCACATTTCAATTATACTATATCGCGAGGCCAAGTAGGCCTACTGTAGGCCTGGGCCTACAACGGCAATCGCCCTTAGGCTTAGGCTCGGACAGCGTCGAATAGTCGTCACGAACCTAGTAGCTTATTATAGGCTATGCCTATCGCTAAAACAAGCCAAAAGATACTCTAACGGAATGGCAACGTCCGAAAAGTTCTTTTGTCTTAATTATGACGATGGCTTACACCGGCATACAGTACTCTTATTTCAGTTTTGATGACATTGGATTTTTGGCCAAGTCAATGTTAACTAACCAAAAGTGTTATCTTCAGAAAAATTAAATTAAAGAAATAAGATGAAGAAGATGAATGAAAATATCTGGTCACGCTGTGAAGTTGTGAATCTGTGATTTCGTAATTTTTTTATTTAATGATTTTTATTCGCACAAAACTTTAGTCATCAAAATTACCTTTTAAATATAAATTCGCTTGAATTTGAAACGGAAGGTGAGTTTTGGCTTAACTTCTATTATTTTAAATTTCTGTCCGTTGGTTTAGTTTGAGGGATGTGTACAGTACCGGGTTTTGGGATTTGTATAGGCTTTTCGTACCGTATTAACATTATGCCGTAATGTAGAGGGCCTCCATACTAGTAAGCTCTAACTTATTTTTGCGTGGACTGATTAGCGACTTAAAACATTGTTCAGGATTAAATTCTCATACATTTATGATATAGATCAGTGCCTTTATATAGTTACGCATGCTTTTCTCTTGTAAAGGTCATGTGAATCTAGCTTACTAGTCCAGGATATAACTTTTTTGTTTGTGGACTTACAAGCAGGTGAGTCATCATGTCTGGAATTGCTGTCGGGAGGTTGTCTGAGGAACGAAAAGCCTGGCGCAAGGATCATCCCTTTGTAAGCAACCCTTGCGAATCTGGGCACTAAGTATCGATGAACATTACTATACCGGCATGGCATCGGCATTCATCTAAGAGCGGAGTTTTGCGTATCATATTGCATTTATTAAGATTTGCTGGTGTAGTATGATTTATACTATTGAATATATATTTGATATATTTGACTGCTGAATTATGATTCTTTACAGCTTACAGCGAATCATCAACCTCTTGCGTTATTGAAGATAGTTTGTATAGGGTTAAATTTGTTGTTTTAATGTTCTTAGGCTTGGATAGTTAAATTTGAACTTTAGACTTGACTTGTGTTTTAAACAGAACTATTCAAGGATTTTAACCAACTTATTCGCATGCCTTTAAAAAAACTTATTGTATGCATACCCTTAGGAACAACTTAGTCGTAATCTTTCTTCGGAATTTATTACTGATAGCGTGGTGGTAATCTTGTTTCACGTTTATGGCTGTGGCCATGATGACGACCAAGCCTTACTGTCTACATTGTGTGAATGAGGTTGTTCCGTGTTGCAATTGTGTCGCGTGATTTCAAGTACAAAAATTTTATGTGTTTTATTCGTACGCTCACAGGGTTTTGTTGCGCGACCAACGAAGGCCAACGACGGAACTTTGAACCTGATGAACTGGGAGTGCGGCATTCCCGGCAAGAAAGGGGTTTGTTTCCCTTTCACATTCTTCATGTTCTCTGATTCATTGTACTTTTACGCAATTAAGGTGATTGTGAAGTGTGCATTATGGTAGTGTTTTAGGCGCATTTTACAGATTATTTTGAAGTTAACGCCTTGGGTGAAAATCATAGATCTGTTATTTTCTTTGAACAATTTTTAGCTTGCCTCTTGCGCGCGACATTCCTGCAAGGAAAAATCAAAATAGTTTCTCATCTAATTAATAATTTTAAGAATCATTGCTGCAGTATGGCTTGCATTACTAAATTTTGTGATTTGATTAGAACCGAGCCTCGCTGATCTAAACTTTTAACTGGAGCGATATTGAGTTGGAATTGGTATTAAATTTTGAAATAAATTTTATTTGCTATTGCTCTGACAGACTGCGTGGGAGGGGGGACTGTACAAGCTTCGCTTGCTCTTCAAAGATGACTACCCCTCCTCTCCACCCAAATGTAAATTTTCGGTTTGATGTATTTAGTTTGCCAGATAATGTTTCCATATAAGCACGAAAGTGTATCGCGAAGTACGGTACCGTACGGTAGAAGTGACGACATATAACAAATTGTTTATCAGGACAATTAAATATTTAGGTTCTATATATAAAAATGTTTATCTATTTGAATATTTTAGTGGCATTTTGTGGTATCTGTGCTTCATTTTAATGCATGTGTTGCTCATTAGAGACTGTTCATACCGTATCGTATTTGGAATATGATTTATTGTTAAAGATTTTTTGAAACGTATCGTAGGCCTAGATGCTATTTTTATGCGTATTGCATTTAATACTGTACCATTATAGCGTTAACCTATTTCACGCTAGCACTATCGTGTTGATACAATCATTTAGCTTTAAGATATATGCATTTGTTTTGCATCACTGCGTTTCGCGATACGGCATGATATTTTTAGATTAGTTGAAAGTAACTATGTTATCTTAGATTTATTGCGCGTAGATTGCAGTGATTGTTGAAGTCTTGGCAATGCTGCTCAATGCATTCAAAACTTCATGGCAATCACCTCAATTTATATACTAATCGTCAGATTTGTGATTTTTGTATTTAGGCTAGTGTACGTACTTACTACATAGAAGGTCACATCTACTTGGTACTAAAATATGCAGAATGTATGCTTCAACAGCTTCGCAAATTTTCACCGGGTAATTTGGGAGAATAATTGAAGGATTTTTGCGTTGGCGTTCAGGTAAGTTTGAGCCGCCGCTGTTCCATCCGAACGTCTACCCGTCGGGCACGGTCTGCTTGTCGCTGCTAGATGAGGAGAAGGATTGGAGACCTGCCGTCACCATCAAGCAGGTCTGCTAAACACTGCACCGGCTAGCTTTTTAGAATTAACGCATGCCATAATTATGCGTGTTTAATAATGTGAGCAGTACTTATTAACCGCGTTGTTTTTGATCTAATCTGCCAATGTCAATGTTTTCACACCGCTACAGACGTTTTGCGCCCTGATGAGGACTGCCGGAGCTGGATTTTTTGCGGCCGGACGCCTTTGCTGACGCCAACCAAATAAATAATTATCTGGCACGGGATTAGCGGCGAGCAACAGTTGTACGGTTAATAGCCTTGCTGAAGGCCCTGTGACGCATGGTTTCATAGTTGCAGTCGGGGATAGGGCTCCGGACTCTTTGTTCATTGCGTTAACCACTGCACCACAGCGCTTTGCTGTAACAGCGAGCAGTAATTAGGTCTCCAGCAATAACGGTAATTATGGCGGCATAATTATTATTAAAATTAATTGAGGTGATTATGTTACGCTAATGACTAATGAGATGCTTACCGAAGTTACCGATTACCATTTGAAGCACAGTGCAGTGTAGCGTTTTGTGATTATATCTAGTTGTAATCTGGGTCAAGTCAATCTCTGATCATATTTTTTGCTGTCTGATTGATCGAAATTCACTTAGTTCTGTGCGCATCATCTATATATTTATCATGTGGACACAAGAATGATCGTGTTGGTAATTCTATTAATATTATTATGATGCATACTCGATGGAAAACTGTTGCAGATTCTGCTGGGCATTCAGGAGCTGCTGAATGAGCCAAACGTCAAGGACCCGGCGCAGGCCGAGGCCTACACCATCTACTGGTAGGTCCTCACTGTCGCTTCTCCTTACTCTGTCACTGAATTGAAGGCAAACATATGTATTTAAATAGATTTTATTTACTAATAACACGTGAGAAGGCAACATTGTATTAATAGATTAGATTTCTATCGAGTCCAAGAAGTTTGCGCAGATTTGTCAGGGTGTTACCGGTTATGGTTGGATTCAGAGTTCAAGTTTTTCATCTTTAAATCATGCTTGATTTCTGATTGAAATTGCGAACCTTGATTGGGCGAGATAAAAATTTGATGTAACCTATAGAGAGGCGTTTTGTAGTTAATAATTGATTACTCAAAATTTAGTTGTCTTTTTTTTCTTACATTTAGGCTTTTCAGAAATAACCAAATAATCAATCATTCATATCAAAGCTTAAAGGAATAAAAAGAAAGAAAAAATGAGTTGATTGATAAGGTTTTTAATACTTCCTTGATATAAGTTCTTGTTTCTTGCTGAGCTCTTCAATATGACTCTTGATGTTAGTTCTTGTTTCTTGCTGAGCTCTGCAATCTGATTCTTGATTTTAGTTCTTGTTTTCTCGCCGCTTGCAGTCAGAATCGGAACGAGTACGAGAGACGCGTGCGGGAGCAAGCGCTGAGATTCCGCGACCCATCCCTTGGCTAAACTTCTTCCTCCCACCCCCTCTCCCCCCAGGTCAAAACTGATAGTCACTCGAGGATGTTCATCAATAACCAAAATACTCCAAAGTTGGTGTATCTGGAATTGGAGGCATTTGAATTTGGTTTGAGGCTGACCAATGGCATTTGAGTGTGATGTAGGGGAGGAAGGAAGAATAGGGGAGGAAGGAAGAGCAGGGTTAAGACTGAACTTTGAACTTTAGCAAGTTTTCAGTTTTGGATATTGCACTGTTCTCGTGTTTTGTGGATCGTGAGACTATAGCTGCCTCTGATGTTCAACTTTAGCCAAAATACATCCTAATTGATATTTTTTATTTTACTATTCGGATTCAGGCTGTTGTTTCATCTAGCCAATGTCTAACAATGGATTTAATTAGGATACAGATTTAATTAGGATACAGATTTAATTAGGATACAGATTTGAAGATCAATTAGTTGAGCGTATGATCAAACCTAGAATACCGTACTTTAAAAAATGTAATCAAACCTGTAATACTTTAAAAATGAAATGATGCTTCATTCCCTAGGTACTTCAGCGCCTGTAGTTTAGTTATAAATATGGCGCAAATGCAAATCTGTATGCAAAAGATGCATGGTTGAAAGAGAGCCCTATGGAGCGCATCTCTGATGTTTAAACTATAAGGAACCTTTTACTTTTTATTGAAAAAAAAATTTTTGCTAATAATTTTTAGGATTTTCGTAATTATATTCTTGAATCAGATTTTTGGTTTGTGAATTAGACGAACTAAGGATTTGATATAATCATTTTGTCTGTGCATCGTCATGACAAGTTTTAAGAACTAATTAAATTGTCATATTGTTAAAACCGTCGCATTAAAGGCGGTCATAGGGTGCGATTTTGTGTGCAGGTATTCCAGTTCAACAAGCCCAATTTTTGCTTGACACTGTGTTCTGTGTAAATTTTGTGGTTGCCTCTTAGGTTGAACTAGAGATAAGTTGATACTAGCTGTGTTTTGAAATTAGTAAGAATTTCTTGAAATTCCTCATTTAGCTTCTAGCGCATGAAACTACAGTATCAGGCATTGTGATGCATCCGTGGTGTGTGGCGATACAAATTGCACAATTAGCAACGTTTCATATTGAATAATTTTTATTGGAATTTTCATGCACTATAGGTTAAGATTATGTTGACTTGTGTTACGATGCTGTAAACTATTATTGGAACAAAATTTGACCACCACAGATTCTGTTGACCATATTTTGACTTTCTCGAATGAATTTCAGCTATACAAAAAGATTTGAAGTTTTGCGTTATTTTTAAATTCTTAATTTAGATATCGTTTGTCAGCGGATTAGCCGACTCACTGACTCATCGTCGTCCTCGTTCAACGATGAATATTTTACATGCAGATTTGCTTGCATGAAAAGTTTGTGATCAAAATTCAAACAATGCGCTCGCGTTGCTGTCCAATTGTCCATGGAGCACTGACGTCACTTCAGCGCCTGTAGTTTAGTTATAAATATGGCGCGAATGCAAATCTGCATGCAAAAGATGCATGGTCGAAAGAGAGCCCTATGGAGCGCATCTCTGATGTTTAAACTATAAGGAGCTCTTTTTTATCTTTTATTTTTTATTACTATACGCATTCAAATACATTTAACAAAATATAGTATAATTGTGTAGATTCTGCGTACCGTTATTCCGATTAACACTGAACACAATATTGATGAACATGTAAGGACAAGTATGAGATCAAGCGTATTGACTTAAACTGTACAATTACTTCAATACAGGATATACAAGATCCTCTACAACAAGCATTGCCTGTCAATATACAATGAACCAGGAATAGTCTATGTTCACAAAAAATAATCTTTGCAAAAGTACACGTATATAATTATTGACATGACACTGTATACAGTTAGGCGTATTCAATACTATGTAACATTCGTGCATCTTGTCGAATAAGTGACGCAGTAATAATGCATTTGATAGATTTTTCGGTATTTCCCCCATTCTTAGTCTGTGACGGATTTACTGTCCAGTTCAATTTTCACCCCTGCTAAAACAAATTGAGAGAATGCAATCAATTTTGATACAAAAATCCTATTCTCCCCAGTCAGATGTTTTGAACTGTCACGTTTCAAAGGTGAAAATGTTCAATTGTAAACCGTATTTACGAAATGTCAAAACTGATAGGCTAGTGGTTCAATAGAGAGGATAGAGAAATAGATCAAGAAAATTTAAATGATCTCAGATCGTTCAATGATTCTCAAATAGTAGTCATTTCAATGATCTGCGATCTAATTTATGCGATCTGATTGGGTCCTGGCGTGTTATCTGCGACAATTTCTGTGACGATTTAGAAGCCAATTAATTCCCTATTGAACTGAGCCCTAAAATTTTAGATGTTCTTTCAGATAGGGCGGTTGTTAAATCGGGAGTTGTTTGGTTTTAAATTGTCACAGAATGCAAATGACGTCACAACCCAATCAGATTAGGTTAATTAAATCTCAGATCTAATTTCAACTCATTCTAATAACTCTATTGAGCAACGGGTCCTAAATCAAAGTAACTGAAAAAAAATCAGAGAAAACGATATAATTAACAAGACGGGCAAGTTAACTAATTAACATCCAGTTAATATTTAATAGTTAAGTACCGTACTTTCTCGACGCGTTCTTTACAAGTTAATTATTTAATGTAGCTACAGCGGGACGAAAATTAAAGTTAGAACAATCAAACCATTGAAGCGTACAAAATGATACGGAATGTAGGCTAGGACATTTCACACGATGCCATTAGGTTCAATGTAGTTTTTGGGATAAACTATATTACTACAACAAGTTGATAACTTATACACAATAGCAATGTAGAGAGCTACATTGCGATTGTGTATAAATGATCAACTTTGATGAATTTCTATTATTCTCAAAATGCAATTTTAAGCTTAAATTTTTTAAGGGAATTTAATAAAATAAAATTTGATAGGCCCATTAAATTTCCAGTGTCTTCTTTTCATGATCGGATGACTTTTGCTACAGTGCACATTAAAGAATTGGCACAGATTTTTATAACAAAGAAATTTCAATTTCAATAGAGTTACAAAATGTGTGCGTCACGTGTCGGCTTGAATCGATGCTATGCTGTAGCAATGCTACAGACAAATTGTTTCTCTTAAAAACATGAAACAGACACCAAAATAAATACATAAATAGATCAAAATCGCAGTCAATACAAATATTCAAGTCTTCTTAAGACTATCAAGTCACAACGCAATGATGAAAGCCACAATAATAGCATACACACAAATTCACAAACAATATAAGTGAAACATCCAGTTTCAAAAGGTACCAAGTGCAACTTTAATAATTTTTCCTTTTTGCTATTTATCACCAGCAGTAGAGCACGATTCCAATATCACATATACTGTAATCATAATCATAGCGAGGCAATAGGAAAGGAATACGTGGCATCCGGCCATCGCTGTGTGTAAAAAATTCAGAATTAAAAAAAAAAAAAAAAATGAATATGACAAACATATGAGAACATTTTTACAAGATTTTGCGGCCGGGGTTGTCAAACAATTGCTCAGATACCCGATATCATCTAATCACCTTGCCCAATCAGTGCGCTGATCTTGATCTCAAATCTATTAATGCGATGTGATCGGTTGTTGCGACATTTTAATCTTGCATTTAGAGCGTAAGTTTTGATGAAAAAACTCAGGTATTTTTTATACCCGTGCACTTTTCATGATCAAAAAGGTGTAGTACCTCCTCCAAAATTTGTTCAGACGGGCTCCTACCCTCCCCATCCTCCTGAACTGGTCAGTTGGCTTCTCTCTATCTGAAGGATCAGGCGAGTTTTTAGAGGCGACCTGATCTGCGCAATCTTCAGTCTTCGCTTCAATAGTATACTGTTAGCATAGCTGAAAAGTGAAAACTGTAACAAGATTCTTGCAGGCTTGCAGCCAACATTTCAAGAGTTTCATCTAAAATGGATACGCATTTTATGCACCTTCAACAATTGCGCTCATGGTGATCTAGCATTGTATCCCATGCCTTGTGTTCTCCAGATTCCTTTCACTAAAAAGGTTGCCTGGGACAATTGCGCAATACACGCTCGCACTGTTTGGATTTACACAAAGTACTAAATTAACTCAAGTGGCATAAACTATCCACATGTGGACCGACGTCATCATCTCCTTAAAGCATTAAACCCTGCAGGCCAGAGAACAACGATTTGGCTTGCAGTCGAGAGCTCCCCGGGCGAATCGTAGAAGGCGACTAAAGAAGGGGGAGCGGTTGGACACCGGAAAGCGAATAAAAACGCAGCAAAATCGGTTTATTATTTGCTAGATCTGAATTGCGTCGTGTGATGCGTTCACGATGATACCGCAGTGAGCGCGGACGCTTCCCTTGCAGCAGCAAACTCGATGCTCAGACGTACTAGAAGTTTCTCGAAGTCTCTCAATACTATGAAGTCTCGCGTGTGGCGCATGGCGTTCCTGTCGACCTAAAACCGTAATGCAGTAACCATAATTTATATTTAACAAGATAATTACGGCCAGCGGTGCAGTGGTAAAAACAAAGTAGCGGTCATACGACTCTGTGTCCCTGTTTGTCCCCTACCTTCCTCCCCCCCCTACTATTAAAAAATTTAATAGTGGTCATACGTTTTTAACAAATTAAAGACGTGATCATACGGCGTATACCCCCGTATGACCGCGACTACAGCACTGACTACGGCCTATGCAAAAGTGTAATAAGAGCACAGCATAGGCCTAGCATATAAATTCTGAGATCGCTTTATAACGAAAAAGCTATAGACTTAACATTTATGCTAGCCCAAAAAGTTGCGAGAACATCGGTATTCTTCTATATGCAATTTTAGAGTATTGTACAAAGTAGCTTAGAACAGTAAAGTCGACATTTGTGAACATCTGCGTGTATTTCTGTTTAATATTTTTTATTTCATTTTTGACAATCTCAAGTTTATTAGATGCATCTACTATAGCTGAAAAAGTCTTGAGGTGGTGGAATATTAGTGTCATTAAAGTACACTCAATCACATACCAAGATCACACATGATCATGATTCACAGAGATTTAGTTCAGTAGATTTACGATGTATAGCCTATGATATTCATTGAAAATAAGCATGTCTATCCGGTATAATTAATAGATTCACAGGCAAAGTAACTTTAACTCCGCCTTAACACTTCAACTTCTTCACTTCAACTTCTCTATGCACTCCACCCTAATGGATGATTATTTGCAGGGCTGACAAACTTAGACCACCTTTGCCAAGGATGCACAAAGTGACTCGAAAATCTTTGCCGCGGCCGGGTTTCTAACCGACGCGCTGTCGAGTGCATTACGTAGGCTAATCTGAGCTCCGCGACTTAGACCACTCGGCCACAACGCTTCGTCATTGTGAAGTCATTCGAAAGTCATAATAAAGTCAAACTTTATCAGCTTATCATTAAGCGTACCTCTGAGACCCTCATGCTCCTGATGTCCTGCGCATGCTGCGCGTCCGTCTCGTGTACGCCGACGTGGTAGCGGATCTGGTGCACGGAGCACATGAGCCAGTAAAGCCCCTCCTGCTGGTGGTTCTCAATCCGCTCGAAGTGACGCTCGAATGAGATCGGCTCGTTGATGGCGAGACGCTCCCCCAGGCGGGCCTGGTCCAGGAAGACGGCCACGCGCGCCAGGTGGTAGAAGGCGTGGTGGGCGATCTCGACGATCTGCGCGTGGTAATATTGTCATTTAAAATTAGTTTTATATTGCTGTCAGTGGCGAACTGCGTATGATAATTGCGAATTTTTTGACCCGCGAGTTGATTGGTTCAGGCAATAAGATACCGTGTGTGTTACTGTGTGGTAACAAAGACGAACTTAGGCTTGCAAGCAGTTAATGCATCTTAAAGGGGCAGTTCAGTACATTCGTTCATAAATTTGTATTAAACTAATCTAAATCAGACGCATTTTGAGGTCACATGTAATTGTAGAAGTTTTATAGGTAGAAACGCCTTCAATCTGTTCTTGAAAACGTTGGAGACGTAATCATAATATAGGCTAATCATGACAAATTTAAAATCAGCTGACAAAAAAAATGAACCTAGTTTAAAAAAAAATAAAACCAGGAACCACGCCTTCTATTGCTAATCCAGTAATCCGCGCGATCTAGGCTAATGCTTCCTTGCTGTTGTCTAAAGATTTGACCTCCTATAGGCCTAGAAGTCAAAAACCAAAGCCGGGAACTCACGTTGACTTGTGTGAGCGTGGTGATAGTGGCGTCCTGCACGTGAGGCATGCCCTCCAGTCTCAGGCCCATGTCCTCTAAGTCCTCCGCGATCGTCTCGTCCCGAAAGCGCTGCTGAACCTAGACACGCACGGCGAAAACGACGTTAAAATCGGGGCTAATTCAGCGGGCTAATTTCTACGCCTGAAACAAGGTTTTTTTTATTTTGCACGAACAATTTCTGAGTGATGCAAATGAATGTAGATTCTAAAACATCGCAAAAAATGACAAATTACACATTTTAGCATAAAAAAGACAAAATGTACAAACGAAACAACGATAAATTTAAAACTAAGACGCAGAAGAGTGAATTTCAAGGGCTCATAACTTACAACTATGTGACAGAATTACAAAAAATTTGAAAAAAACCACTGGTATTTGACGGAAATTGATGTGTGGTTGGGTTTATTTGATCACCATGAGAAAAATTTGTGTCATGTTGGCTATCTATAAACCAATTTAACTGACCCTGTATATCCCGTCAGTCGACACTCAGGGCTGGTTTCTCCAACACGAATTTAACGATGGTTCAGGATTTAACCCACCTTTTTGCATAGGCTAAATCCTGAATCACAATTTAATCCTTGTTGGAAAAACCAGCCCACAATGTTTATATCTGACTAACGAGAGCTAACAATTCATCGCCGTTCATTACAAACGCAGTTCCAAGTCTGATCTCGACTTTTCGCTCTCGATCGCAGGCAAGGTGAAGAAGACTTTAGTGTGATCGTGACGAATGTGATCGCACCGGACTCACTGGCCAGTCAGGGTTTAGGCGTCGGAAGAGAAGGGGCAGAGGGGGCCCAGATTGCCCCTCAGTAAAAATTATGGAGGGTAGGGAGCGCATAATGCGTTCCCGACTCAAATGAACTCAATACGCTTCTCCAACTATTAAATTTGACACTATTTTTCACGATAGGCCTACCGACAGCAGGAAATTAATCCTGCCCGTGAAAAAATTACAATTTCCCAAAAGGTTCACATATTCACGCTTTCAATTCACTTTATACGTAGTGAATTAGCAACACAAAAATAATAGCACTATAGCCGCCTACAGATAAACGTCTGGACAAAAGCAACATTATACACACTATAGGCAATAAGCCTAGACCTATTTAGTTAATTGACCTAAAAATATTCACGAAAGCAACAGTACTGATCACAAATTCTTAACAAAACGCAGACCACATTGATAAGACAACAGAATCTTATCTCGTTTTCGATTTTTTCCCAAAAATGCTTTTTGCACTTTTTTACTCTTTCTAAAAGTACCGATTTGTTCCTCCAATTACTAAACCGCGCCTCAACTTGCTACGTGCATGTAGAGCTCGTTTAGTGCCATCATGACATATTATCTCGCACCGAACACCGCGGGTTTACGACGAGTCGACGGCTGTAAAAGTTTTCGACGCGTCTTGCGCTTACGTTGTACGGCAGGCCGTTCCTGCTTTGGCCTCGAGTAACCAAACAGTAGGCCCCATTTGGTTCGGCCTACCGATTTGCTAGGCCTGTAACTATTCCCAATCATCAGTTCAGTGAAATTAGAAGAGCCCTGGGAAGCGCTTAACCCGCCTCACCCCCGCCCCCGCCCCGCTCAGTTTTGATATGATAAGGACTGCAATCCGAAAACGTTCCGTTTTTCAGACTGGCCTACTGTAAAACATGAAATTTCTTCTGCATGTAATCTTTGCGGTTTTCCTCTCTTAAATTATACTGCGCATATCTCGCGCATGTTATTTTCGCGAGTTTTTACCGATTCACGAAAGACTCCAAAATTGCATGCACGCGAAAATTTCATATTTTACATCTAGGCCTACATTCATTTTATCAGTATATTCTATTCATTCAAAGGTATTCCTTTGAACATTTATATGTAAGTGCAAACTATGAGTAGTCTATACAGCCATTTGCTGCTTAGGCCTATTTATTATATATGTTCATGTATTTAATAGGGTTTATGTATTTTGCAAATGTATTTGGTTTATTTTGCGTCCAACGCAAACAGCAACACAAAATTGTACAACGCACGTGAGATACAAAAAGATCTCAAACCACATTATCTTATATAGGTCTACATCGAATATTCGTAGGTCCACATCAAATATTCGTAGGTCTACATCGAATATTCGTAGGTCTACATCGAATATTCGTAGGTCTACATCGAATATTCGTAGGTCTACATTTATTATTGATCCGACGAGCGACAACTTTCTAATTTGAGCCCATGCTGGCACGGTTTATCAACTTCATCTTGACATTGATTTCAACAGGTTGTAGAGAAATCGAGCGAAGCATGGCTACTTGACCGCAAATGAAGATTTCGCAATTTACTGCACGGGGGAGTTTCGCGTTATTATAAATCATGTAAGTTATATTTAACGCCGCTCTTCGGGGGTAGGGGGGAGGAGCAGAAGAGGTAAGGGGGGGGGGGATGAAAGAGGGGGAATGGGAGGAAGGGAAGACTCAATGATCTGAGGGAAACCAGAACTTTTCTCAGGTATCCCTAAATGCATTTTTAAAACGAGATTAAGAGTGACCATTAGGCCTGCCTGAAACATGATAGACTTCGCACATTGTCTCTACAAGCAGCGCACGCCATTTTAAAGTAATGATAAAACCATATCTAATTGTCCAGTTATACGCGTATATTAAATTCGTGGCATTTTTGACTTTTTGCAGCCCGCACGTGCGTCTATAATATTAGTATATGGCGACAAAACTTTTACCCAGTAGCCCAGTGAGGGCATTTCTCCGATGGAAAAGTGCTGTGACAACGAGCTTTTTGCTCTATCCGTTAGCTATATCCGGCTGCGTATGCGGCCTATATTTGGTCTAAGCGAATATCCATTCCGCTAATAATAGCTCCATCACGTTTTACAGTTCTACATGGGTGGAGAATTATAGGACCACTTCGACTTAGATTTGGGGGATAATTATGAGCAAATACAATAATGCCAGCTGTAGACGACGACAAGCAGTCCTGGTGAACGCAGGAACAAAACCGATCGCCGCGTAGAGAAAGCTAAAATGTCCACACGTGGGCGATTGTACGGCTCTAGCGGAGGTTCAGGGGTTGACAATGCCACTTCGGCTTTTTGCCATCCCATTTACACCTGCGACCCAATTTGCATGCAAATTTAACAAAATGCGAATGTAGACTATTTGCAGGATTTGCCATTTGGCCTAAAAGTAGAAAATACCGACTGGGATCGGAGGACACAATATAGCTTCATTCTACACGTGAATCTTGAGAACCCCCTACACCCGGTCGCGAATTTTGTCGTTGCGGCTTCAAATATTAATTTGAAAATCCATCCCATCGCCATCCTATTGTCACTCTATTTTCCACTCCTATAGGCTACTAGGAATCGCCGCCGGTGGTGGGCGGCAGCCTATGACGTACACGTAGGCTACAGGGAAGCCACTGTAATCATTATTCTTGCGTGTCTGGGCGATGTGTCAATGCCGACCTAGAATAACCACGGCTCAGAAAATACGAGAGAGGTCAATGACACCCAGAAAAAACCTCCTTGACATCGAAAGCGCACCGGTTAAGGATATTGATCTCTCTATAATTCAGGGGCTCATTCAAAAATTTATTTCAATGACAGTCAGTTTCATAACTCAGTTTTTGCGTAGAAAATTATAAAGACTAACCTTGACGTTCACAGGTCATTTGGCATAAAGGAAGCGCTGTGGCGTAGGCTATACAAAAGGTGTCATGACTGCATAAAAAATAAAATATCTTAAAAGAAAAATGTCACCTCTGTCAGACGATATTTAGTTAGCCCAAGTGACTCGCCACGTTTTGTCGCGTTTGACGCAAAAAAAATTCTAGCCAAATAAAAAATTAGCCTACGCGCACGATAAAGCTGGCTAACTTCATAAAAAGGTACGACACTGAGCACTAATGACAAGATCAATGAAGTTTAATCGATTGATCATTAAACATTTGTAAGTAATTAATTCAATTACGTTCGCTTAAATGCCGGCAGCTTAGGAAATTGCAGGCCCTGCCAAATCCTTCGCTTCAAGGCTATATGCAGGCCAGTGACGCAAATGCACGTGAGTGAACAAAACCCGCGTGCAGCCGTGCAGCCATGCAGCCATGCAGCGCGCTCTTCAAGAAGGCCGCCAAACATGAAGAAGCAATTGCCGGCCGATAAAACTGTTTGACTGGGACCGTGCCACGTCAGCCACTGAGTGGGCGGCCGCTGAGTCCAAGTGGACGCACGTCTGTGCCGCGCGATGATATCTGCTGGCACGCTGGCGATTATATGGCCCTTCACGCTTGTCGGTTATGGCTGGAAGCTGCGCGGGGGCAGAAGAACCGAGCGAATTACAACTTAGCGGGTTGTGTCACCGTGTCACAATTTGAGCTCTTCGGAACGTAGAATTATGACATTGTGGATGTCAGGAGAAAAGGGCATGCGTTTCAAACGAGGTTATGAGTCAACCACGTGAAACAAAGTTAGGTACACATTATTCATTGTGTGTAATTCCTGTGTGTGTTCTTGACAGAGTTGACTTCGCGTATAAGTTCCAGTGCATGCCCGCAGTGACGAATATCTAAGAATGTCTGATACAATACCTCATCAATACCTGCTAGACTGACAACGCCGCCGACAAAAGCGCATTCCTATTTTACATGTGGGCTAAGTTGCATCCACAGGTGCGCTAAACGATGACGCAGGTCGTGCATCAGCTGATGAAACACCCAAAGGCCACTGTCATCTCGTCTATTAACGGGTCTATACAGGCTCATTCATATCTGGTATATCGTGCCGAACAGATCAAGCGCGTGTCGCCGATGTGTAAATGTCAGAGCGTCAAGAACGTTAGCTTCATTTCGCGACTTTTTTGAGAAACGGAAAAAAATAACTAGGCTAGAGACAAAGCGCATAGGCTACTGTATACGTGTAGTTATATGCGTGCATGTATGTACAGCTGTGGCCAAAAGTTTACGGACAAATGCATTTTTTGTATGTTTTGACCTGGTGAAAAAAAACTGGTGAAATCAGTCATGGTGACATTACAAAGTATTAAGAGAACACAACTTTTGTGAATTAAAATTTGCAACTTTTTGTTTTATGTGCGTTTGTGTGGAAATTGGTAAAAAATGCATTTGTCCGTAAACTTTTGGCCACAGCTGTATATTGCACTTGTAACGCACCAAAAATGTGTCCTGCAAACGGAGACGGAAAAAACGTCATTTGCTTGAATCGTAGGTGCGAATATGCCGGCTAAAAGCAGAGGAATTTGTGCAAGACTTAGGTTAAGGACAGTGTATACATGTAGTAACAATGACTATTACAGTCCAGTTCTGTGCGGGAGGTATAACGCACAGACAGCTTCCTTCTGTTTAGTCGTTTTTCATATGACTCGCCCGGGGAGCTCTGGGCTGCAGGCCAATTCTTTGTCCCCGGCTTACAGGGGATTAAAGCAGAGCGCACTTTATCTAAGTCGAATGCCCATTGATTTAGCGAAACTATCCTGTAGTGCGCTGACTTGCATCCACAATATTCTATTGCGTAACAACTATTTAATTGTAATTTAATTGTAGTATAGGCCATTAGCATATGGTATTTATTTCAAAGTTTAAACATCATTGCTCAAAAGAAACTATTTTTGCGAAGGCTGCATTTTAGCAAGATAATAACACATGCCATTATTTAATTAGACAGAAGAGTTCCAGTCTTTTACACGCATTTAGCCTTGTCCAACGCGACCTCATATCAACATGACATTACTTTTCTTATTGCTGCCACACACCCGTGGTTTGATGTCTATTTGATCATAACACCCGATCATTAGTTCATTGAACAGGCCTGAAGCACCGGTGTAGAAAACGAGACCGTAATAAGTTCCTCGCTTCGAAATTACCTCTTCTTCTCCGCGCCATGTGTCACGTGACGAGAAAGTGACAGACCACGTGATAGCGCTGACCAGTAGCCACGCCCACGTATAAGTTACAATTGGCCATTAGGCCAAAAAGGTCAGCAACATTTTCAAACGAGAGCGAATGAAAGACCAACGATATCATATTTGTCCGGAAAAAGTGAAATTATTATTACTTGAATTTGGCAGAGA
Organism: Chamaedrilus cognettii; assembly: GCA_034695025.1. Taxonomy (NCBI): domain Eukaryota; kingdom Metazoa; phylum Annelida; class Clitellata; order Enchytraeida; family Enchytraeidae; genus Chamaedrilus; species Chamaedrilus cognettii. Next base: position 2,291 of record JAQIWG010002696.1, on the reverse strand, counting down.
AACACATTTTAAAAGAGCGAAGAAAGCATTGTTGGTGATTGCGGAATTGATAATTACTGGTTGCGAAACTGACAACTATTGCTGGTTGAGCAAATTTACAATTGCCGGTTGCGGAATAGACAACAAAGTAGGCGACAAAAGTTTGTCTGCTTGATAATAAAGACTATCTTAGGCAGATCGTTAGCGAGTGGCCAAATTGGTCATATGTGACTACGAGGAACTGCAAACTGTGTTGCAGACTGACATTTTTAACCCAAACATTAGGCTACACGTAGATTACATGATCTCGGACAAACGCATTTCAGCCGTGAAATATTGACGCCGGCCAATTTTAAATACGCGCCTGCACCGTCGCGTCATCTAACAACTTCGCAACAATTCTGATTCCCGCAGACCATTGAATGTGAAGTTTGGTATTACGCGCAAAATTTTTACGAACATCGTCGTTGCGAAATTAACACTTCCCCGCGTAACCCGCGTCGCGATAACCCTAATAAAAAAATCCTTACAAATAATTATCCCCGACTGCGCTTTGTATTTCGGCCGCGGGTTTATTGTTTGTCGGAGAATCAACAAGGCTTGAGCGAGCGGAAAAAGGCAGAACGAGGATGCTACTGCGAAACGCTTCTGTCGTCGATGCAGTTATAAATCGACGCGACGCAAACACGGACAGTGTGGACAAGGGGAGGGTTTACGCCAGCTACTAACATGAGGAGGTGGCGGGCTGGATGGAGAGCTGGGATTCTGCAATACAAAAGCCTATTTCTAGCGTCCGGAAGGCTTTTCCTTCCATGCAGAATGCGTTCTTAACAGTGCGTGCGCATCTCGAGATCACACTCAACAGTTTTAAGCCATACGCAATAGTTCTTGCACATTTTCATGAGGTCAAATACTCAGCTTTCTCAGCCTTCCCAGTCCCCCTATCGAAGAGGGAGTCTTAACCTCCACTCGGGGAGGGCGAAGGATAAACCCCCTTATCTGTCCCAAAAATTATGTCAAATAAAAAGCAACTCTTCTCAGGGGGTGGGGTGGGGTTCAATATCAAAACGTATCACCTTCAAGGTGCGGGGTTTTAGGTAGGCCTCTAGCCCCACCCCCCCGCTACGCCTCTGATCAGGTCAAATCCTGCTCTATCTCAGGCTCCTATATGGGCGAGACACGAGTGTCCAATTGAGACGGGCGTCAAGGGGGCACGTCGCAGTCGCGTTGTCGCCGCCGCAGCGTCCGTACATAGTGAGGCATCGGGTCGGAATAATTGTTGCTGGCGGAGCCGTAGATTTAAGGGGCTTTGGGGGTTGAAATCATTCCTCGAAATTGAAAAAATGGATTTAAATTTGTCAAGAAGTAGACTTGTTCTTTTAAAGTTCGACACCTCATCGACCCCCCCCCCCCCCCGATCACCAATGGGTAAGGATGGTTCTTACGTTTTTTAAGCCATAGGCCGTAATCTGATTCTACAGGAAAATACTTTCACATAATATGCAAACTCTTCCATTATTCAGAGTCTAAACCAACCAAATAAAAGAATGAATTTGTGCATGCAAAAAAGTGTAATATTGATACAAGCGGCGAAATGACGTCACAGTTCCATTGACTGCTACTGCGTGCGTGTGCTCGCTGCAGCCCAAGCAGTCATTATTGCCTTGTGACGTCATAATAGTTCGCCGCTTGTATTTTTACCGCGCACTTTTTACGCGTGCACGAAATCGCGATTTACTGCAGCGTTGGTTTAGACCCTTACTACATACTATACTTTAACTGAGCTAGTAAAATGTTTGGTCCTTAAACGGCGCAGAATATCGCGTCAAGTTCTGACGACAAGTTGGCTTTGCTCCGGACGGCCTCCTCCTACGCGCTTGAAGCAAACACGCGACGCGAGCATGCAGCTTAGGCCTTGCGATAAGGTCAAGAAAGCCTTACACGCACCGCGCGTAATTAGCCACGTCACTTGTAATTATGCGCGAAAAACTAATACTTTCTATGCGGTCTCGGAGTTACTCACCCGGCTTGTACGCGTATGCAGTTAGGAACGTACCGGACCCGCGATCTCAAGGTCATTGACTTATTTTTCCACCGCGTAATTTCCAATGAATGCGCGCGGAAGACGATTGTTGATCACTAAGATCAGGGCTTCGTCAAAGGTCAGTCTGATATAAATCGAGATTCAATTGAAGGGCTTAGTGCACGTACCGCATTACGGCCAAAAACACGAATCGAGTAAATCGCATGTAAAGATTTCCGCGGCATGTATAAGCTTACTGCAGTCATCTGGGACATGCACTGAAAAACTT
>JAQIWG010002695.1:0-19681 GCA_034695025.1 Chamaedrilus cognettii | reverse complement strand
GGGATTAGGAAAACTAAATAAAAAGAGAATGGATTAGGAACCACCCCTAGGAACCACCCCTAGCTCCAGGTTGGACCATCCTAGCTTCGAGAAAGTCTTGTGTCTGCCCCTACTCCCTGGTCGTGAGTTCTTTCTTGGATTGAAAAGTTCAGAAATCTATAATTTCGGGACTCTAGAGAATTTTTGACTAATGCCGCCCAGGATATAACCGACAATTATATGCAAAGGCTTATAGTATAACGGTATAATGGATATTTGTTGCGTTTATTCCATAAAACGTATCAAGCCATGCTTAATTTTTTTTTCTTGAGAGCAAACCGTTAAAGATCAATGAAACTGACAACAACAGGAAAAAAAGATTATTTTCAAAGCAGGGCCCTACAATCATAAATATTTGCTTTCTTTATTAACAATCTCTAATAATCCCAAACCTTCATCACACGCGAAGCGCTATGCATCACAATAAATTTGGAAGGCGCGCGCATTCACAAGAAATGTCCGACTCACCCATGAATCACCCTACAACGTGATGACAAAAATGCGACGGCTACGACAATAAGGCATTAAGCACAAAATATAACAATCCGTGTAACAAAACACATCTGCATAGGCCTCATCTACAGTAGCGATAATTCTAATGTCGACTAAAATAACTATTTTATTACTAAAGCTTAACGTGGCTAACTCTTGCAGACTATTTCTAGAAAGACGCAAAACGGCGATGAGTATCTATGTTCATGCGATTACGCTGACGCCGATAAAAGCACATCGATACAAGACTCCCTCTACTTCACGTTGTCTTTTAATTTAAACCAGTGGCAAAAGTGCTCCGAAACAATCCGGACGCATAAAATATATAGGTATCCTGAGTGCAGGCCGTAGCCTTTGCTATTTTTAGCCTCTTCCCTCCTTTTGTCTTGCTCTTTCATGAATAGGGTAGGGTTAGGGTTAGGTTTGAGATATATTTGAAACAATTGCTTCTAGGTTTAGGCTAGGGTTAGGTTCATAGGTAAGGTTAGGGCTAGATTCAGGACAAATGTGACAGAAAATGCAAAAAATTGTCAAGTTCCTGCCCCCAAGTGCGCTGCGATATGACTCATCAGGGACAGCGTAACAAACAAAGATTTTCAAGGTAGAACGTTGTCCGGTATAACAAATTCAAATGCAGAAACAGTATGGCTTTATTACTCTAGCGTTTCCGCAAAACACCGATTTAAAAGAGCTATTCCGGAACTACGCGATCCGACGTATAAACTTAGACATTTTTACCACTGGTCTAAACAGGCTAAATATTCTCGAAAAACCGACGCACGGCGCTAAATTCCACGATATGGCGGATATATTGATAAACCACACGCACGCAGACAAAAGCAGCTGAATAACAATTATAGGAAAGATTGCAACGCTCCAGCCCTGATGTTCCAGCCATTATGATAAACTGGAAGTAATTAATGTTTTCTTATAACAAAGATGCACAACGCGGCCTATCTGTCTAAGAGCTGTAGACGGTCTTCATCACATGAGTAGTTCTGTCCTGTTGAACACAAAAACGTATCGATTTCAAAACTATTACAACAACTACAAACAAACTACAAACAAATTTCGCCCCTGCTCTTCTGTGACAATCATTAAAGTGCCTTTTGGACCAAATCTATGTTTGGCGCAGGTGCATGTATTTGTGTTACAAAAGATGCCTAGTTTGACATTTAGCAGCCGAATTAGTAGGAGTTTATATTGTTTTGGAGAAGTAACAATGGTAACAATAATAGCTGCGTGACGACGAAAAATATCTGTCAGCACCCCCCCCCCCCACCCGTCACCAATTCTCTTCACCAGCGCCAGCGGCTGCTAACGTTGCCCTTTTTTGTTCACTGCCCCACCTGCCCTTGGGACCTTCCGGCGTCCCAGGTTCACCACATGATGAGTAGTCTGGTCACATATAGAACACATACATGTGTGTGTTTCAAATGTACCCCACTTCTATCACACATGTGGCCACAATCTGAGAAAAAATGTATTTAGCCTCATGCCTTGAACTCTCAAATTGCAGAATCAAATTGCAGAATCATCATCAAATTGTAGAACCGACAACTTAATACCTCATTGGTTTTACTGCAGTATAGTGAAGAAAAATGGTGAAAAAGGCTTCAAAATATAGCGCCATGCCAGACAGACGCATTGAGGCTCGCTGTGTGTCGAAGAGGAAGCTGGAGTGGATGCTTTGCAAAGCAAAGTCGCAAGTTTGCCGTCGCAAAGCCGCAAAGTCGCAAAGTGCATTTGAACTCAAATATCCGACTACAGATTAATAACTAGCGATAATTACTTCAACAATATATCTGACTTACTGTTACATGGAATACAGTAACACTGGGTTAAATCGATGCAGAATGCATCACTCAAATTTTGCAACGAGAAATATACGACGAACCTCGCCCTCGGGGTTGACGAGCTTGGTGGTGGCCTGAGCCCCGATGCCCCAGCTGTCGTGCTGACACTCAAAGTCCCCGTAGGGGGCGCTGCTCGGTTTCTGCCCCCTCGCCCAAACCTGCAACGACAGGGCGAACCACAGAAATTATATCCCCTGGTCTTTAATAATTTTTTAAGTTTAAGATAATCTCCAGATGGTCGAATGATGCAGACCTATTTGACAGGTCTTGGAAAATCTTTAAATTAAGTGCAATGTAGTTCTACCGGGTTCAACAGCTTCAACTTAATGAATAGTCCTGCATCTGCAATGAATAATAGGAATTATGATGATGATAAGTCAAAAGTCAGTTGGGCTTACCAATACAATATCGAGTCTATAATTAATAGATTATAAATTTGCATTATTGCGTGAAAGTGCTCCCGAGAAAACGCTCAGATTTATTGTGCAATTGTTTGCGAAATGAAACATACGGTGATCTTGGCTCCGGGTCTCATGTTGGCGAATCTATGATCGAGCGTGTACTCTGGCATGTCCCTGTTGTCAACGTTCCTGCGCAGCTTCCACCCCTCGCAGTTCTCCTCCTGATGGAACAGCAACAAAACATCCATCATAAGGTTTGTTCCATACGACTTCTAAACCAAGGCAATTGAATTATGGCAATTAAAATCATTGACGACCTAATCACTGCTACCTGTAGGTTGTGTGTGTATGTCGTCGCTATTGTGTGAGTCATTTTCATTTCAATTATTTCAGGAGGCAAACTGGTTGTAGTCCATTCGTCGCCTTGTTAATACATTACATACATTCGTGTTAGCGAAAAAAAAACATAAAATACCAGTAGTCCTATAAAAACGCTATTACATTTAATTTCAACTGAGCGCTTTGACATTAAATTGGATGACATGTAATTTGGATACATTATCCAGTCACTCAATTTGTTAACGCATTACGTAATGATGTAAAGAATATAAAATTATTGGCATTCAAAAATCGTTGAATTGTGTATAGTTAGCTCATTGCGCACAGTAATTCAAATATTAAGCTTCATCGGTGAGAATAAAATCTAAAAGTTTTCATCCGACTACCTTGCGTCCGGTGTTCTCGATTCTGACAAACTTCCCGTCGGGAGGGCAGTCGCTGATCGCGATGGGTCCCTTGGCGCTGCGCTGGTAGGTCGTGCGCGCAGACATCTCACCCTTCGCCAAGCCGCCCGACATTTCTGCAGCGACCCGCCGAAATAAATAAACAAACATTGCACAATTCCGAACAGGCAAATCCCCTTTTCTATTAACATACTTCAACTACAAATCCAAAAGAGATCCACAGACACAACCATAACAAAAATGTACACTATGGAAAACAGACATACATGCAACCACACATCTCTTCAACTGCCCACAAACAAACACAACACTCAAGCCCATGTATCTGTGGACAGACTTTGTGGGGGCAGCGCATCATTATCAACTCTCTGCTTGTTGTATGATTGTGCATGTAGGTACAGTTTAATTTCCTTTTATGATGTCATCGATTTTTTCTGTCTTCCTACTAAGAGACACACATATGTAATTATTCTGACCCTAACACAGCCGCAGCCGTTGCTGCTGCTCGCTGCTCGCTCGCTGCAATGTTATCCTCAATCTACCAAACTTCCACGGACTCTAGTGGCTTGTCATAAAAGCAGAAACCTTACCAAGAACAAGAATCTGACAAAGAACAAGAGCTTTACCGTGGCTGGTGTGGCTCATGTCACTGCCGCCGCCACCACTGCCGTACTGCAGCGACTCCATAGTCGATCTGTTGCTGATGCTGCACACAACAATCAGCAAGAATCAGCAAGATTCAACAAGAATCAGCAACAATCTATGAACCATGTTTATGCTAAAACCATGCACGAATCGTGACCTGCAAACAAGTAGCATTACAGCGATAATGTTTTAAGCAATTCTTACACGAAATAAGTGAATTTAGATATTACGAGAGAGTGCATGCATCTATTGCATTATATTCTTCTAAAAAATTAAGATGTCACAAGGATGTAACTGAGCAAATAGTCAACAAGTCATTTTTGAACATGCAATTGAAAACCAAAAAGAGTTACAGTAATTAGGTTATCTACTCCTTATATATATATTTTATTTTCAAGAACACAATCTTAGTATGATTCTACAATTGTGCAATTAACGAGAGCTCAAGCCCCAGTTTTGTGTGATCTACTCCCCTTCCTCTCTACCCCCTCTAAAAGTCTAGCCACTCTACTCCCTCTACCCTCCTACCAGTCTACCACCCCTGACCAAGTCTCCTCGCCCTGGTGCAGCTTGCGGTAGGCTGCGATCTCGAGCTCGAGCCCCATCTTGGAGTCCATGATGGCTTGCAGCTGGCGCAGGATTGCCTCGAGCTCCGAGCGCACCGTGGAGATGTCCGCGCGCAGTGAGTTGTTCTCATCTTCGAGGTTGCGCTCCCAGTCGTCCTTCTGACGACGCAGCTGCTCCAGCTGACGCAGCAGGTCCGCGTTCTGCAACAAAGCAGCTCGGCTCAACAGAACTCATTTGAGCAATGACACACACACACACGCGCAATTTCTAATCTGCTTTATTCTTTCTTCTTTCCGTCGATTCGATTTAATATCGCCGACTTTAGAACAATGTTACGTGATGCATGAAATGATGATAATTCATACTAAAATATGCATAAAATCATGCTGCATAAGGCGTGCATAAAATCATGCTCAAATCTGTTCCATTTCTAACCAATTTTGAACGCTCGAAATGCGTTGTCCGTCCTGAGCGTCCGCTCATCAAAACTAATTCATTTGACAGGGCGCTCCAACTCATGCTTAAAGCCGTCAGTCAAATCGCTATCAAATCGTGCCGCTGTACAGGCACAATTTCAAGTTGAAACGAATAGAACAGGCGCCGCGATTTTGGCAACTTTAGATGGCAACCTTAACTTATACTAAGAAGCACGTGCGAGATCCTCAATTCCTTATTCTTCATACATTGACTGCATTTTTTGTATTAAATATTAGATTTGAACTCGAATCGAGTTCCTTCTAGACAAAAACTTTTATTACGGAGATTAGTAGTCGTAGCACAACTTCATGATATGTAGATGCTCATAGCCACACAGGCCCTTGATAGAGAAGCAGAGAGCATGACAGCCTACCCTAGCGTTGAGCTCGTTGAGTCTGTCGCGCATCTCCTGCACGCTGGATCGCATGGAGGCGCAGTCGTCCTTGTGCTTCGTCGACTCCATGTTCTGACGCACCGCGCCCGTCTTGAACTCTTGAACCTGCACCAACCGAGACAATCTCTCGCATGGAAATAGTCATATGACACGTACTAAGTAGTAGTAAATAAGGCCTGATAGCGTACGCTAATAATTGGAGTAGATCACAGGATAGTCAAAGTATAATACCTAAAATAACTAAGCAAATTCAAAAATATTATGCTGAATTTTCTATATTTTTGCTTAAATGTTAATTTTGGCAAGTTGCGTCATTTTCAATGACGTTTGTAACACTTGACATGTCATAATACCGTGATTATGAATAATTATAACTAAAACGATTCATATTCGAAGCCATGAAAGAAATTACTAAAATGAGACCTAAAAGCAAGAGACTAGATCTGTTTTTGCTCAAGTTTTAGATAATCTTTTATAATTGTTTCAAATTGATCCAAGATACAAGAATCTACAATGCTCTATACATGTTAACCATTTATAAATTAGAGGTCAAAAATTATTTTCATTTTATTTAGATCTAATCATAGCTTAACTAAGAATAAAGTAACTTTGAAAAAAAAATTATAATCAGCGCGTATTCCATATGATCCAAATAACAATAGAGGTGTGACAACGCGGCCGACCTTGAAGTTGTAATGGGACTCCAGTTCAGTGCGCATCGAGTCCATCTTCTCCTCGTACATCCTCTGGATCTCGCGGATCGCGTTCTGAAGCTCATTCTTCCAGTAGTCACGGTTCTCTGCCGAGGAGTCCTGGCACGCCAGGGCGGCCAGCTCCTTCATCTCCTGCATGGCAAGACAAGAGACATTATTTAATGAAACACCTTCCTCTCCTGCACGGCGAGGTAAGAGACATCACTCAATGAACCTTCTTTATCTCCTGCATAGCAAGGCAAGAGACATCATTCAATAAAACACGTTCATCTCTTGCATGGCTTGCCATGTAAGAGACATCACTCAATAAACCATCATCTTCCGCAAAGGAAGGTTCTGCAAAATCACTCATTATTTATCTTTTTTCTTCAAACAATAGATTTGAAACATCAAGCACTGTGACTCGTTCAACAGTTTTCTACGTACATGTAATGCATTTCACATGCTGAAAAGCTTTAAAAGCAATATCTGTTCACAAATTAGCTATGGTTGCATTTAAAAAAAAAAAATTTATGACATAAAATTGCATTTTCAAAAGTGCGAGTGTTTATTTATTGGGAATGTTAATCCAACGTTCATGTCATCGTTTGAATAATCATTAAGCCTAAGATTTTGTAGTTTATATATTAATATTAATATCTAGAGTAGACACGCAATAATAGCTAAAGCAGCTAACCCTCAAATGATTGACACAGGATGAAACAATTTACGCTATTTCCCTCAATCATGCCTCCCAGTTTAAATTATTCAGTCTAGACACACTGCCTCAGTCAGCAGGTCTGCCAATAAGTTGCAGAATGATAATTTTGTCAACATCGCCAACGAATTGCATATCATTAGTATAATTATTCACATGATTCATTTACCAGGCATTTAATTGCTATTGAATAGTTGCAGATCTTTTGTGTATGCAGACCCAAGAGCTTAAGGCAAAGCATTAGTTGCTAACTTATAAATGTGCCAACTGTCACAATATTTTCTTCTGTTTCCCTGTTTCTGTAATTTTTAGTTTAATATCTCTTTCATTTATAGTTTTACATAAGAATGCAGTAATCATGTCCAAGCAAGACTTAATGCATAAAAATCAAGCCTAGTTGCTGGAATTGTACAATTGTATAGAGTGCAGTGAATCATCATTTGGCTCTATATCATACAAATCTCTTTCTATGAAACTCATTGATAAACTCAGGCCGGGTTTTACCATCTAGTGCTAAAATTTTAATCCAAGATTTATTCTGCAAAAACCACTAACGTGGCGCTAAATTAACCATAGATCAAGCGTTCAGCGCGCTCATTGGGTGAGATGACGTCATGACCTCGGATTAAACTTTAACACTTGATGGAAAAACTCAGCCTCAGCGTTTGGAATTCTTCAAAGACCTACTACCTGTCAGTTCAAAATTTGTTTTGGCTGCATTTTCAATTTTCCATTAGTCAAAAAAATAATTGCATGGGATTACTAAGAAGTTCGCAATTACACAATTTGATTTCACGAGCATTAGATCCATAAGTTGTGTAGAAAATTTTGGTTTTTGCCTCCTTTGCAAACCCCACTACAAAAAGATTGAACTTAATGATGTGAAGAATATGACATCACAGTCAATCACTCCTTACAATTATTGCAACTGCTTCGTAATCGTCAACTTGCATTCCTATCAAATTTTAATCTGCTGTCATCTTTGAATAAAAGGGAAGAAACGAGCGCAAACGATATTTTTATTACATCCCAACTGTTTGACATGTCTTCTATTCTTGCTCGCATTGGCAATCGCTGCACGGGCTACTTGGGCACAGCAGACGCCTATGCGTTAGATCCTGCCAAAAACCTTTCACCAGCAGGTATTAGCAATATTTGTTCGCCGCAGTCTCGCTTGACTGCCCGTCTGCTGACGTAGCCTGACTCAGCGTCTGTTCATGCGTGACGTACGCAGAACCCCCTCGGCGTCAACACCGCCACATTGTATCTTGGAATGTCATAGATTCTGTATCCAATCTAGCGCGAAGGCAGAGACACAGAGTCTTCAAGGTGTGGGGCTTTGGCAGTTTGTAGAGATTTATGTTCAGGTGCGCGGCAACATGCCAATGTATAATGTATCAGCGCTTGGTCGCGATGCAATTTGCCACTTTGAAACTTGCGCATTGTGTGAAGAATTGAATGGGAAATTTATGGACGTTTAACCGCTAGCTGTTGATCTTCATTGAGAAGGCAAAGGACAAACGTATGAGTTGGCTTATCTGTTTTGCTTCGATGAAAATTGAGAATAAGAATTCTTAGAACAGTCGTTCCTTGATAAAATTGGCCATTTGCTTATGAATTGGTGATTCATTGAATATCATAACTGTATCTGATTGGTACGTTCAAACGTCACTCAACGTTATAACAAAATAATTAAGTAGTATTCTGATAACTTTGTATCCTAACAGGACATGTGCAGGTTTGAGGCATAATCCTGATAACTAATTCTTTAATATATATGCCATGCGACGAGGGTAAATTTTATGTCTGCTTAAGAATAATTCTTTGAAAATAAAAAAATTCACGCATAATCAAGCTTTACATGAGCATACAAAAAGTAGACTATATATTAGCCTAAGACGTCCTCAATGATAAACCAGTTGGAATACACGAAACAATATATGCCAAAAGCATATATGTAATGACATATAGCATGCAATTTTTTAAAGTAGTATAGCGTGCCCTTAAATATATAAACCTGCTCATGGACAGATTTCAGGAATTCAATCTCTTCTTCCAGAGTCTGTCGTCGATTCTCCGCGTCAATATGACCCAGAGTGACGTCATCAAGGTCCTAAAAGTAGCACCATACGAAACGAATATAAAGATCTTTCAAGTAGAAACTAAATACTACGTTTGAAACCAAGACTTAGTTCAATGAATCAATCAGTTAGCAACTTTACACACAATTTTCGCACACAGAAAGCACATGAGTAAGGGAACATTACAATATTCCACTAACACTTCTACCTCCTGAAGATGAATTATAATTATGAAGATGAAGATGACTATGATTAAGAAATAGTGATGAAGAATATCAATTGAGACATGAAACAACTGAAGTCATCTGGTATATGCAGTGAACACTATTTTGATTATTTTTCTGATTGCCATTAATAATTGTTTATGTGTTACGGAACACTAAACTGCAAGCAGTTTAAACAGGCTTCAGGCATGGACTACATTATTCGACTTGCAGGATGCATGCAATAAGCCTTCTCTCTCTTTGATTGGAGTCTAAAGACCGTCTGTTCACAAACACAGACAAAGACAATTACTTACAGACAAGACTATTACAGTCCGGTTCTGTGCAGAGAGACAAGCACTGAAGCATTCCCCCTCGTTTGGTGCCTTTTACAACTGGGAGTTCTGGACTGCAAACCAGTTCTTTGTTCCCCAGCTTGCAAGAGTTATGTAGGCTACTAAGTTCTATAATCATAATGTCATTCAAAGACACAGTTCAAAAGTAGCCGCACTAATATTAGACATTCAAAAGCTTTTGACATTTCTGCTCTAAAATAAGAGCATATATGCTTCAATATTTAGACATTTCCAAAGCGTTTGACATTGTTGTTCAGAAATATGAGGCCTAACAGAAATTTAGTGGAAAGTTCGCACCAGGCGAGCCTTGGCGAGAGCATCAGTGAGGGTGTCAATCATCTTCTTGTCCTTCTCGCAGTCGTCCTCCAGGTTCGAGATGCGCTTGCGCAGCATCGTGATCTCCGACTGGTAGTCGGACAATACCTGGTTCTGGTGGTTGATGCGGTCCTTGTACTCGGCCGACTCCTTCGAGGCCTCGCCCAGCCTGCCAACGACATCACTCGCTGCCGTACTGATCATAGAATTATTTTATGTGTGGAGAGCAATCATTTTGTGAAGACAATAGAGCAAAATGCAGAGACCATGATGAGTTGGCTAAAATATGGAAACCATGTGAGTCAAATTTTTAATTTGCAGAAATGTTTTCGCTCTAATGGGTATAAGAAAATTATACTTTCTGATGATAAAAAGGGTGTTATTGAGAGTACAAGTACAGTCCATGATATAATTGATATCAATAAGTCAGTTCATAAGGGAGGGATAAACTGTGTGTCCTCTTCATTTTCAAAAAAGGAGTCTTAGCTTCCTTTCTTCCGGTCATAAGTCGTTCGTACTGAGAAAATCTATTTCGGACAGGAAATGTAACGTTTTCTCAAGCATTGACATTTTCATTTGGAGACCATAAAATTTATTAAAATACTCCTTGTAACTGACTCATGACTTGCCTAATTCATGAAAGCATCTCAGGAAAATCTGTGTGCTAATGTCTGTTTGCAAATCTGAGAAAAGTCTTGTCCTTTTATCTTTTAAACTTTGCACCGCGATGCTACAAACGCGAAATTCAAATGCATGACGTCATGGCGTTAAGTTAGTGGAATTTAAATATAGAACGTTATCCCCAGGAACACAATTAAGAATATCATAATTATGTTTGCATTTTATTATTGTGTTTGTGCATTTAGAAACGTTATCAATAATAAATGCACATTTGTTTCGAATCTTTGGGTCACAAATTATAGTGGTATTACCATGGAGTGCTTATTATTATGTTGCTTGCAAGAAAGAGACTGCATTATGAAGTAGCTCGTACAGCAGGCGGTAACTAGGTGGTAACACTCAGTGTATGTGCTACACCCACTCAAAGCTTGTAACGTTATATTGCAGTTAAAGAGCGCCGCCTATGGAATGAACAAACAAATCGTGCGGTTTATACCGAGTGCGTCACATGCACCTCCAAATTGAACAGCGCTTTCATAAAATGCAGTCATGCGTGGAGCGTTTTAAATCGATGAATGAAGTAGCGAATGCGTCTGCAAGAGACACGTATGTGTCTGGATCAATACACCAGCAGGACTGCTACTGTGTAGCGGTATCAGTCTGGACCTTAAGCCTTTTCTTTGCCAACAGCAAACATTCAGATACATTGACGAAAATTTTACAACCCCAAGTACTGTTAAATTCTGCCGGTTGATTTGTCATTTTGCTTGTATACTGTAATGTAATCCTCTTAAGGCATACCCCTAACGAGAATTGAAGGACCAAATTGTACAGCAGATAGGTGTAATGTCAAGCAATGTATGCCTACATAGCTTGTGATTGAAATAATGAATCGAGGCATGTACAAAATATTAGCACTTGAAGCAAAATAGGGTAATACTAATCAAATAAATGATAGAATAAAAGAGTGATGGCACCATTAATCTGTAGTTTTATACATTTTAAAAGATGCATCGTAAGATGGCGCAATTTTCATGCCTTTTCATTACTTTGCTGCACAATAATGCAGGAAAATCCAAAGAGGGGTTAAGTGCTGTATTCAACTGGACATTCGCGTTGCTTAACCCGCTAGCTTCAATCATCTGCATCGAAATAACTAATTTAATAAAAACAATGAGCCTATAGGATAACCAAAGATGATAGTGCTTAAATCTAAGTTATTTAATCCTTGTAATTAAAAGCAGAACAGTAGGCTAAAACGTTAGCCATATACAACAACCTACAGCCTACACCGTTGCAACTCGCAATTTCTAGCAAAGAAACAACAATTTAGAAATTGGGCTGGATGATGTGGGCCTTATATTTTGGTGAATTGGAGTTTGCACAGAGCAACATTTATGGCCCTCATGTTTCTATCCCGCTATTATCAACCGCTATAATACAATATACAAATTACACAACAACCAATGTCTGCAACACATTCCAGGGCTGAGCTCGCCCAACATTTTACAATTACACTTGTACTAATGGCACGCAGCACAAAGCGTGATGCGGGATGATTCGTTCGGCCATTCTTCTGCTTCTAAACGCGAACTAATCGCCGGTAATCTCTGAATTGCACTGGAACTGCTACAGTACTGCAGCGCGAGCATTAACATCAATATATAATAAAATTATATTTATGTCATGTCTGAATTTGCCGAGTTTAATTGGGATTAAATTGATGTAATGGCCCCTAATGCCACTAATGGGAGTGTTGCCGTTCGCTTTATCAATTAACACAAAACGTCGACAGTTGTCGGTCCTATAATGTAAAAGGTCAAGTATTAAGCATAAAAAGATCTACATTGTGCTGGCTTTTAAAGACATGGCAAGCACAGATTCGTATCTACATTTTACAATGTATTGTGCAGTAAATACCATGTAGTTCGCCACACTCATCATTCTATGTTGACAACCAGCTATATGCGAGTGAATTTATGCCGGTAAATTTGACTGGTTTCGCACAACAATACCAAATGTGTGACATTCATGTCTTTGCGACGCTTTAGGCATAAAATGACGATTAGAAAGCCTTAATACCACGACAGTGTCGTACGACGTCTAGCAACTGTTACCCAGGTGCCTGCATCATACTGTCTGAGTCTGTGACAAATTTGGAGTTTATTATATGCGGATTTATGTGGCTTATGGATTTAGCTATTACCATCAGACCAAGTTTAATTTTTACATTTCGCTCGTTTTCAAGACACCATAGCATTCAAAATGGCACAGCTTGTTTTCAGGAGACCATAAGAATTAAAAACCGCATAAGTGTAAATATCATATGACATAGCAAACAACCCTTTTCCCCGTTTCAAAAGAGCCAAGAGGCCATTAAACAGGAGATTTTCATTGGATGGCTCTTCCCTCTCTGCAGACAATCGGATCGATACAACTAATTCAAGTTCTTGTACGACTGACACCAGAGCGTATTTGTACATGGCTTGTGTTGCTGCTGTAAGGGAAAGAGTGCAGCATTATAATAGCCATCGACCGGCAATGACCGATCGTTCATCCAATTCGGTATCAGATTTGGTTGTCAAAACTGCGCCTGGCCAGACGAATATAGCCTAGTGTTAAATCATGAACATGCAGGGAGGAAAGATGCTCTATGCAGCAAGGCTTTGAACTTAGGGATGCGGATACATAATGATGATGTTATTCGTGTGATGGGATAAAAATTACATTCTCATTAAGTTAGGGGTACATGTAACACAAATTGGTTGTGCTTTACAATGTACACTTACACTGTACAATGCACTAAACGTGCAAGCAATGCAAATAATTCAGTTACTGGGGGCACAAAACCAATGGTTACAAAAATCAGTAATACTAATGATATTTTTGATCATTGGTCTCGTTCCCCATAAAAAATAGACAGTTCACAAATTTCTTCTGAATTAAAACGACAGATTTACATGCTAAGCATAAAACGTTTGTGATATTATAATATTTATTTACATAATTTTTTCCCCGTATTGAAAGTCATTCGACCTTATTTTTCATCCGATTAGCGCATCGCCGACAGCATCGACATAACACTTTCGAAGAAGTTTAGATTCTTTCAGAATGCCAATTAATTTGCTGGGTCAAAGACCTGACTAAGTTGATCCCTTTCATTTGGTATTCATCTTCATCTCACTGTATACTCACGTGGCTAATCGTGAAAGGCATACATTGTGTTGCTTTCTCACTAACTCTCAGACAGTTCTCTGTGTGCTCGTTTGGTCACAATACATTTTCTTATTCGATCAAAGCCTCGGGCCAGTGATTCAGAATATTACTTACACTCACGCGATACCCGAGAGACCAATCGTTCAAGTCTGCCAGTACTTCGGTGTAGTAAATATGCTCGACAATTGCCCTGAAGCTTAGTATGCAAAGCGAACAGCGCAAGAAGTTGCAGACAGGGGGCGAATGAAATGTGCCGTTTGACAGAAACTGATTGAACCGGCGAGTGGGTCTACGTTGCATGTAGGTGTGTGAATATCTATCTACTTGTCACACTTGCTTGTATACACCAAAGTAATTTAAATGCGGTTTTTTTACGGTTCGTTTTGAACGCTAAAAACCATTTAGCATATTTAGCTAAATCATGATACAAAACACGATAACGAACCTTCGAAAGGAATATTTTGACTTTAAAAATTGAACCAAATTGCCAAGAAGTGTGTGCAGTTTTCATTTGCTTGTTTTTCGCTTTCAGCCGGACTAGAAAAGCCAATGTAGTTACATCAACTAGTATGGGCTGGTTTCTCCAACACGTATTTAATGGTGGTTCAGAATTTAACCCACCTATTTGCATAAGCTAAATCCTGAACCACATTAAATCGGTGTTGGAGAAACCAGCCCTATATCGCATGGGCACTTAATCGACTTGTACCTGCACAAACGACTTACTCTTGCATAAACACTACTTTAATAATAAAAATGCTTTGAAATTTAACGAGTATGCAGCGCACAATGTTCAGCTTCAGCACTGTCAGAAAAAGAATTTAACTGTCGATTTTTTTTTCTAATTTATGAGATTATCTATGATTGCCATGGGAGATTTAAAAAGGAACATTTTCCCAGCAACGTCGCCTGCCTACATTTTGCAGATGAAAGGTGGCGGCGCCGTGAGTTTGTGAGGCGAAAGCAAACAGTGAGACCAGCAGTCTATTGATTTCTGCTGCTGCTCCGCTGCCGCTGCAGCAAATCATGCTGGCAGAAATGTCTGGAGACTACTGGCCTACAAATATCCACGCCTACCATCAAGAGAATCGACCAGTATGACCTAGCAGATGCGGTGCAGCCACTCGGGTGCTTTTCGCATCGAATTACTGGTTTTTTGAGGCTCATGCGATTTTTGTTCTTCTTTTCTCAAAAATGGAAAAAAGGGTTTTTTCAAGAAAAACGGATAAGCCCTGTGGAGCCATTTGAAAACTATTGATTTACATACTATTGATGTAAGGGCACAGACTGGCTTTTGTAGTGACATAGTCAATTTTTATAAATAATTCTGTACCTACCTCCCATTTTGACAGAACAAATACGCGTTTCCGTGATTTTTAAAGAATAAATACGTGTTTCCGAGTAGAAATCGCGGCAGTGTGCTTCAATTCTTTCAAAGCAACAACTTTATGCTTTTTTCAAAAACTGAGTGGCAACGCTGAGCAGGTGTAGCGAAAACTCTTAACCACACCGCACAGCACAGGTAAAATGGAGTGACTGTAAATGATCAAATACATAGGTTTTGGTGTTCAGAGAATCTTTGAACCTATCACCTCTTCATTTTTAGAGAGTTGAAATGTGAGTTTTTAAAATGCTAACGATAGGATCGGTTGTTTCCGGTGACACCATACATGCTTTTTCATGGACTGCTACTTAATTTTTGTAAGCAAAATGTCTACGTTTGCTATTTTTATATTTTGTGTGATGCAGCTGGAAATCTTAGAGTAATAGCAGAAATTAAACAATATTTTTTATCACAAAATAGTCTAACTGCTCGCTTCATTATATTCCACTGCATCCTTGGGGTAACTTTACTTCAGTGATAAATCTAAATATAGACTATTATTACACAGCGTCATAAATTAGTGAATTTTACTGTTCACATGAATGTGAACCTGAAATATGAGATTTAAAAATGCCAAGATGAAACATGGTGACTGAAACCTGTAATTTCATTGTCAAATGTCTCATCTTATTGTGAAAGTAACTTTATAGGCCTGTGATTATGCATTTCATGAATGAAAGTCACACAGCTGGAGGCCATGTGACTTATTAATTCACACCAGGCTCCTTTGCACTGCTTTGCCTGAGGACTGGTTCTGACATAAGATTCACATCACATTATAACGATTCTACAATGTACAATTGTAGGTAAAGTACAATAGCGATTGTACGTTGTAGGTTTGCTTAAAATCGTACTGAAAATGAAAAAAGTATGGAAAGACAAACGTAGTTGAATATTCAATACCTTGCATTCAATCAACCAAAGTAAATTCTATTACTGGAATCTTTATAAACTGACCATACATTGCTTCGCAGATAAATTATTATTAATACCCCTGCTTTAAACAGTTTTTCCTATAGTTCCTACACTTATCCTCACATTACCTGCCTTAAAGGCTCTTCCCGGAACTCGAAATAAGTATGTGAAGTTATAAATGGGCAAAGCCGAAAAACGTTTTTTTTTTTTGCAAATGTGAAGTTAGAAATAAATCTACAGGTTTTTATCTCGAGATTAGGGATGTGGCCCTGATCTCGAGCCTCGCCTTCTCTCTACTCCCCTCCTACACCCCACCCCTCCCCCTGCACCCACCCCCCAATTCCCCCTCCCCACTCACAGCATGCGTAGCTCCTCAATCTGGTCCTCCAGGGACGTAGCGCGTATCTCAAGCCTCGCCTTCTCCTTCTCTGCATCATCCAGGTTGCGTCGCGCCTCGTCGAGATCGGCTTGGAACATGGCCTTGATCTGCGCCGTCTCCTTGCCCCACTTCTCGCGCAGCTTGGCGAGGTCGTCGGCGAGCTTCTTGTTCTGAGCCTCGAGGTAGCGCACCTTCTCAATGTAGTTGGCGAAACGGTCGTTGAGGTCCTGCATGTCCTTCTTCTCCTGCTCGCGGGACGACTTGACCTGCCAGCAGGGAACGCAGTGTATTGATAGTATATAGATAATGGGAAGACGTGACCTGGCAAGGTCACTCCTTTGTGTAGCAATACTGGGTACATTGTCAATGCAATCCGCACACGCGTAATAAATAAAGTGTATATAATATCAACATGATATAGGCCTACACTTGCTTCTTTTAGAATTTTGATTTTAAAACGCTTGTGTGTGACGTTTTATAAAACACATTTTTGTGGTGCAAATGAATAAGATTATTGTGCCTACAACAAATTTATGCTTTTAAACTTAGAATATAACGAGAGCGCTACAAAGCACATATTGTGTTGTGACTGAATAATAAATTGAAACAAACCGATTAGCAGATTTGTAATAAATTACAGTCAGTGGTTAAAGTGTCTCGGGAGACCAGTGGGAGCAGCAGTTTCTCCTCTCCATACGAAACTTCTGAGCGGGGAGATGGGGGGGAGGGGAGGGGGCGTGCGGACCAAAATTTTTGGCCTCACAATCTGGCAGAAACGCTAGCCTCAGCAGTGGGAGCGCCCGCTCCCATGCGTTCCGCCCACTTTTGACCAGTGGGAGCGCTAGTCTCAATTTCTGGGACCAGTGGGAGCGCCACTCCGGTGCGCTCCCCCCCACTTTAACCACTGATTACAGTGTATTTTAAAGAACATATTAGTTATGTATACACGTTTTCAGATGCATACATTAATCGCCATTATGTTACTGTACTCGATTTGTTCTAGTGTACAAAGCATTCACTTCAGTGGTTTAAAAACTGAGCAAGTACTGCACTGTGGCACTTGGAAAAATTCACAGTCATGTAACTTTTTTGCAGACTGCTTTTTTCGTGCCATCCATCAGCGAGGATCCCTCGGGATAAAAGCCTCTGACGCATCCGGAGTATTGGCGTGTCACCGGGGAATTACTGGATTACTAGACCAGCAATGAAATAAAATATTCGAGCTCGGGGGGGGTTTTAGCGTGTCGCCACAGTATCAGTTGCAGCAGCACGCTCCAATATGTTTTACAGCTGCTTATACTGTGAAGCAGAAGTGTGGTCATTGGTTTAGTTATGGGAGTTTAATGACTGTGTGTACTGTGCTCCATATTGCAGTCCGGTTCAGTGTCTCAGGATTAAGCAAAGGATCGCTCCACTCTTCTTCTCTTCCGTCGCCTCACAACGACACGCCTGGGCTTTCTGTTCGTCGTCTGTAGATAAATTCTTTTATCCCGTCTGAGCACGGTGCTCAGATGCATACATACACGCTCAGACGGGATAAAAGAATTTGTCCACATTTCGTATCTTTTTGTCTAATTTATTTTGCTATCTAATTTGTCCGATTTGCTATCTTCCACGGCAGTTATGGATTGCTGCTGGGCCGGCTATGAATGGCAGAGCGTGTACATGCACAATCAGTGGGTCTTCAATATCCAGTTGTCGAATATCAACGGTGCACATTTCACAGCGCGATTTTTAATTCGCACGAAGCTAGGCATTTATCTACACTCTCCATCAGCCATCAGCTCCCACCCCCCTGCCCCCCGTAAGCCCCTCCATTTTTTGAGGTACACCCTCTCAATCAGAGCTGGAACACCCCCCCCCCCCCTGAAGAGGTTGCAGGGAGGATGTAGCAGGTACCTGTGTCCCTGACCTACAGTAGCATTCTCAAGTCTCACTTTATAACAAAATACAAAATCTCAAATTTGCAGAATTTTTGCATTTATTTGACAAAATGTATATGTAGTTTACGTTAAAACTTCTGCTACTAAACACACCCCTTTCTCTCTAGTGCGCTTCCAAATGGAAGGTCCCTGGCAAACACCCCACAACGGTGCATATTTCACTGCGCGATTTTGAATCTAATAATCTCAAAATTATCTATAACTATCTCGAAATTTCTCTAATTATCTCTAATTATCACGCAGCCCATACCTGTTCGACCCCGGTGGTAGTGACCATGCGATAGTTGTCCGGCGTCATGCCCGAGTACCCGGACGACTTCTCGACGGTCATGGTCCTGCTCACGCTCGGAGACCCCACGTTGCTCGTCGAGGACCTCTGGATGACGAGGTGCCGCCCCGCATTGACCGGACGCGTGCTCGTCTCATACGAAGTACGTGTCGTCGTCTTGGTCGACTCACTCGTAGACGTCATCGTGGCGGCTGCTCGCAAAAGTGGGTTCGCTACGAAACAGAAAAGAAAAAGCGAGCTTGATGACTTTCTATTTGCGATGACTATCTATTTTTTGCGGTCTTCTGCGGCGGCTATGGATTGCTGCTGTCACTGGCTGGCTGCTGTCAATGGCAGAGAGCTGCGTGTCTCTATCGCTGAATGCGTGCGAACGTGGAGAGCTGCAGTGAAGACACGCAGAGTTGCTGCTTCAGGCCTATGCAGCAGCTGCTGCTGTGAGGCTACATGCACCTATCAGCAGCGCAGCGACCACCAGCACTAGCTGACTGAGCGAGAGATATCGACACTCGCTATGCAGCTTAATGTGCAGCGTGGGGCAGCGTAAACCCTTGTCGTCCGATATTTATCTGAATAGCGCGGTGTCCTAGGGTAGCCAGACGCGTTGCATGTCGGGATAGGGGGTGAGCGGTCGTCCCCTCTAACTTCTCCATAGCCTTTTCAATATTTTGCTCACAATAATTCGCTAGAGTCAATAATAACATAATGATTAGGCTAAACCGCGAAATACGTATTTCGCCTCCCTTAAATTTTATGCTCAGCCACCCCCCCCCCCCCCCCACTCATGAAACTATTTGACTAGAGATGATAGGCCTACTGTGCTGTGTCGAATGCGAACGAACGAATGCAGGACATGTCGTATCTTTTAAAGTAAAAATTAAAATAATTATCTAATATTCCTAATCCAAAAGCAACATGTACTTGTCTGGTACAATTTAATAATCTTATTTATGTCCAA
>JAQIWG010002694.1:0-19681 GCA_034695025.1 Chamaedrilus cognettii | reverse complement strand
GGAGGGGGGTTAATTGGTCCCTGAGCTTCAAGATAAATTTTTCTCGCTCGATACGCTCGCGATGTTAAAACAACTTATTTGGTTGAAAATTGAAATAAATATTCCTTGGCAATTTTTATTATAGATTTGGGGCTGTAACTTATAGACCACGATAATATGGCACGGTTTTTAAATTCGATCTTTCCCATCCCATCGACACTGTTACTGTCAGCACCCCCACCCCCCACGCTCAAGAGTTTCTTGGGATGCCAGAATGCATCACTACTATATACGCCTCCCTCTGGCGTCGGGGGGGGGGGGGGCGCTCTGACGCCTGCTCCCCGGCGCCGCAAGGCTTCGCGCCGCCACTGGCGTGGGTGAATCTAAAGATCAGGACAAGAAGACTTGTGTCGCGTGATCCTAAAAGTGGGGCGCGCCAGTATAAACACACGCCCGAGGGGGAGTGCTGATGGAGACTTCTTTCCTTCCGCGCAGAACACAAGACCGGGAAGAGAGATTAGGGATGGAGGTTTTTATATATAACTTTATTCGCCTGACAGCAGAAGCAACATATTAATACACAACTCAAAAAATATAATTAAACAAACATTTGCAGCCTATACAATATCACACAACCATCGATGATGTCACAGCGTGCATGAATAGTATTATCATTCTACGAGTTATCAATATCGTTGAAAAAAGAATTTATAATATTATGTGTCCAAGAGCCTGCATGCATAACTGATTTTTTAGCAAAAAGATTATGTTTTTTAATGCACAATCGAATTCTTGCATACAACACAACATATAAAGTCCGAGAACAGAGCCGTTTTGAATTGAAGATAATTTGACATAAAACTTTAGCTTTTTAATATCAATTTTTTTTAAATGGCAGCAATCCGCAGTAGAATTGGCAACTGCGAATTATTTTCTTATCATATGACGCAAATATTTTAGTAAAGGCAGCATTGTATGCAGAGTCAAGACAGTTATACTCATAACGTTATACTAATTACGTTTTTAGTACGGTAAAGTGACTATGTCACCCGCCTAAAAAACCAAAGGGACGGGCTACGGCCCGATTTGGCCCATATAGCACCACGCTATAATCTATAAATCACCTGTAAAACCTAAAAGTCAGTCAAAGGCCCGACCTGACCAATATGCCGCGACGCCACTGCTTCTATCGACAAACGACTCCACATCGAATTTGTGCACATGCACGAAGAGCCGCACTTCAAATTCTCAGTGGCGTCATCAATATCCCTATAATCTCAAGGCCCTTATACTCAAAGCCCTTATACTTGCAACACGACATGCCTTTGAGTCTCATAGACTACCGCTCTTCAACTTTATAAGAAGAAAAGTTACCAAGTCTTGATGCAAAGTTGCTAACTGTATAAACTTACCTTCAAGTTCTGCCGAACTTCTCCCGTTCGCTAGATTCAGCAGTAATACAAACACGATAAATGAGCGTACGAGAGCCATGTGAACAAATAGTACCGCACGCCGGTCTGTACACCGGCCTCTGACAACGTTCTTCCAAGTAGCGCTTCAATGTAGGTGTGAACTGGGACGCACCGCTTGCAGCAGCTCCAACAAGCCTGTTATACCCCACTAGGCCTATATCAGCAAGAATATGCTGCTATGCTACTCTAATCCACATGTACATGCACGTATTCTTTTGTTGTATAGAACTGTCATATAGATGTAGTGTAGGGAAAGGAGGGGGGGAAGGGGGGGGGGGCAAGGGAATCGAGGGGCCGAGGGAGGGGGATTATCACTGTGGCGACGGCGCAGTTGATAAATTCGGTATCCCATTGGGGAGCTCCGCTTAGTTGGACTCACCGTTGAGGACAAAACTTTTTTTCGCTCGGCTGGCAAAGTTAGTACTTTTTGAACACAATATGAAGGATGTTAATGTGTACAGCAGTTTGCCTACATTTGTATAGTCCACGGCCCCCCATTGCAGATTAAAGGCTGCAACTGCATGATGACGATAGCAGGATTTAAAAATTAACTCCCTCTCCCCTCACCGGAGAGGGAATGAAACATTTTTAAATTCTCTTGTGTGTTTTGCGCTCTAAAAATCTGAAACTCTTTGGTTGCGCAACTTGGTTAATAAGGTCAAATTGCATAGCATGATTATTCGCGTCATCAAAGTTGGCATTCAGAGCGTCCTCTGTGAGATGCGTTGTAGGCGCGTACCAGACTGACGGGTGCGCCATTGCCCTACAACAGCATCGGTAAAGCACCAATCGGCTTTCATCCGCGCAGTCACTTTGACTACTGTACCAGTTGAATCGTGTGTATGAGGTTCTTCCTTGGTTCGATGTTTGTACACTTGTCGGGCACTCGAGCATAAATTTTCGTACTGTCTACCGGCCCCAGATTCAGGTCTTCTAGTGACCAGACAGGTGGCGATGTGAAGTTTGTAGTCTTCCCAACAGCCGCTGTTTCATAGCTGTGCGCGCACCAGCGGTGCTTTAGTGGAGCGTGCTTAATTACTTATCGTTTTTTACAACTTTAACGCTTCATCAGCAGCATTCAATAATAATGTACAATCTGATGAAGTAATAGGGCAATCAAACAGAGAATTGTATTACCCGTGGTAGGCACATAGATCAATCACCAGAACTGACTGCTTCGCTAACCTACATTATGACCGCATTTTGGCAGATATCGCGGTAATCTATAGACATAAATTGTAAATCTGTGGCCGTACGATAAAGTCAATAATGACCGGTGAGCGCTGCCAATACGCGTCGGTAGCTATCAGCCCGCTGCACACTGTACGCCGCACGCACGCACGTTGTAGGCACGCGTTGGCGACGAGTCGCAGCGTGTTCGATGTGTAGGCTAACGCGCATTGACGTTTCGCTTTCGTATTTGCTACATGGATTCAGTGTTAAATGTATGTTAAATATTTTAAAACCATGCACTACGTTAGGCCTACACTGCTGCCACGCGTACGACTGTTAGGTTACTAATGGACTAGTTCAGCACTTCATTTTTGTCGCAGTCAACAAGGTTTTAAAGGAGTAGGCTGCCGCTTCGCTTCAAAGTCCGTGTACCGTACGTAATGGGAAACATTCTCTGAATCACCCACCACCTGCGAACATGCAGAACGAGAAAAGTTCCAAGAAACCCCTCGACTTGTTATGCAGGTGAGATGTTCAACAGGTGAGAAGTCAAACAGGTGAGATACTAAACAGGTCAGATACTGAGCTACTAATGCATGCGACTGGGTTTTCACTACATGCGATCGAGCATCAAGCGAACATGTAATTCCTGGGCAGAAATGTGCAGTTTTGGCCCCAAAATTGGTCAATTCTGTTTTTACAGTTATTTATAGTGTACTTTTTTGGTGTTTTTTTTAGTTGAAAGAATAATTTGAATAAGAAGTTGAGTTGAAAGAATAATTAGCATTTCAGTGTAAATATTATGCAAAGTTTATCGTTCAATGAAATTAGTAAGTAATTATTAGCTGTTAAGGAGAGAGACCTTTCAAGAGAGCCACTAGTTATTAGATCATCATACGTCAGGATAAAAACAAGCAGCACACTGTTTGCCCCCCCCCCCCCCCCGTAGCGCTGAAAATCATAACATAAGAGACAAGCTAACTAAAAAGTGGGGGGCTGTTGGGGGGGGGGCGAACTTTCTCAGTTAGGGGAGCTATGTCCCATTTGCCCCCCCGATAGCGCCGCCCCTGCCCGTGAGCCCCTCCACCTTCGATTAAAATCCCCTCCGTCTTCAGTTTGAGCAAAGGAAGGCTAAACCATCAATATCTGTATAGGTGGATTGATGATAGGCGCCGGTCAATATTTATATATATTTTTTTTAATCTTTCGTGAATTTAGTGTAAAAGTCTAAATCCCGCACTCATCATGACTTGGCGAAGACTGTGAAGACCAGAAATGACGTTGGTTCTGCGCTGTTTGCAGCCAGCGCGCCTCGCTCGTCGCGCACAGACAGAAGCTGGAGGCTGCTGCCAAGACGCTCGATGACAAGTAGGTTGTAAAACGCTAAAGTAGAGTTACATTACCTGTTCAACGTCGCATTCCCAGCCATGTTTCCATCAAGCATGTTCCCGGAACACTATCCGGGGACACGCCTGTTGCGTTTTGATTGATCATAATCATCTTTTCCAGGACGACGCTCATGGAAACATCCATGTTTAGTGCACGTCGTTGAGAAATGGTACATTAATTAAGGCGTGTTTGTCGACGTATTCTGGAACATGGCTGGGAATCCGACATTGAAAACATAATGTAACTCAACGGTTGCAATTTCTATTTCTTTGCATCTCTATTCATTGTTCCAATAAACATTTGCGCTTGCTTCTTTGTTATTTGTGGCGTTTTGTGTATCTATGCACTATTTTGTAATCTATGCAGCTCTTTATATCTCTAAGCACTAAATCTTAGTGCGCTCCGTAAAGCTCTGAAGACGTCCAGTCTCCATTTCCACGTTTTTGTGCACTTTGCGCTTGCATAGACCTGTAGATTCGCACACGCGGTGCAATCAGCAACGTACAGCTGTATGTGGCCGTGTGCAGGAGAGCGACCGACGAGCAGAACTGTGTGCACGCGTACGCCACGCTTATCTCGCTCTTGAACGAATCAAAACTGAAGAGCATTCAAAGTGTCACACAGATTTACGATGGAAAAATCAAAGCACTGCTTCAAGCTTGTGAGCAGACTCAGTCAAGAATTGACTCCGTCGAGAGTCAGGTAGGCAAACATAATCAAAGGATTATTATAACTACATGCACACTTTTAGACCAAAGCCTTTTTCATTTCTCAGAATTTAAAAATTGCACAATAATCCCGACAGCTCTCTAGAATTCTCTAAACATCGAATTTTCTTTTACATGAAACTCACGAGCGGAGTGATCGGGGTGCCAGAGACGGAGGTTTTCTCTCAAATTACTATGGCAAATAAATGATCGAGTTACTGTGTTCATTAAACTACTACATGCAAGAATAACTGGTTTTTATCTTGAGTTTTGACAGTGCATATTTATTTTTTGAGTCCATTCATAACCGTGCTTTTGTTTTTAGAACTACGCAAAACCTACATTCTTAAATATAAAACCTCACGTTCAGAACTAACTGACATTTATACGTAAACATTTAGGAATTGATAACTTCACATTTCCGATACCCACAATGTAAAATGTGAGATTTAATTAAAACAAAATCGGATTGCTATGCCTACATAATTTATGCAGATATTTATGCATCTATATTTCCATGAATTGGTCAAAACACACCTTTACATTAAGTCTTGCTGGTATCTACGAAATCAGGGCGTTACAAGCCTTCAGCAACTTGGCTGTCGAGGACACAATTATCGCTGTATGCTAACTACCGCCGTGGTGACAGGTGTCATTATTTTGTCTGGGATTAGGAAGGACACCCACGAGTAAAAGCTCAGCTCCATCAGCAGTCTTCGCCAGGAGGCGCAAGCAGCTATATTGTGCTCAAATACTGCTTATCAGAATAGACAACAAAAAGGCAGTTAGTTAGTTTTGATTAGATAAACGAACTAATTGTAGGTTTTGTATTACGGCTAGATTCTTGATAATTTGCACTAATTTTTAATTCTAAATATACATAAAAATTGCTGACAATCAGTATCCTTGCAAAGCATTGCACTGCAATCAACTGAATTCACTGCCAGCTCAGATATACATGTATTGATAGTTCCGTTGAATTCGGTGTAGCATTACATTGCTTTCATGGTCATTGTCATAAGCTATAGGTGAGCCTAGTTGTGATGGACTGATGGTTGATATATTTTCGTAAGCATTTAAAGTGAATTAGCTAGGTAGCAAAATCTTATTTTTTTAAACAAAATCAAGACATATTTTAAAAACACGAGTAAGATTCCACTTTGTTGAAAGTCGCAGTTTGTTTACAAAGATAACCGATCTCCAATCATATATGTTAATGCGTGGCATTTGCAATCTACAAATGTTTATGCGTACACACTGTCAACACAAGTATTAATTAAATATGAACGCGCTCTATTTTGTTTAGTCAATTCGACTAAATTCAAACTCGCTAAAAAGCTTTTTCTTCTACTATTTGTAACATCAAATCAATTCTAATTGACTTTGTAAACAAACATCAGTAGGCTGAGTAAGCTAATCAATATTTTCTGCGCACATTTTAGCTCAAAGTATCTGACGAAAAAGTTTTTGACATCCCGGAGCCGTTCTTCACCGTTCAGCTGAACACAGACGGCGTGCACAAGGCGATCAAAGACCTTGTGGTGGTCGAACTGCCAAGTGAGTCATGGTCTATCTAACTAAGAACATGGATGCAATAATAGCGTAAATCAATGAGAGTGATTGTCAATGAACTGTGACAGTCGTTTTGTAAAAACATTCAGACGAAAATGAAGGTTATTATACTATTTCCTCTTCAGTAACTGACTGCAGAATTTCATCATGCAAAGAACCCGACGTACAACCGGTAACCGACTCCAAATAAAGGATACTTGCTATAGAATGTCCAATCATATTCGCATTCGTTGAGAAGTCCCGGAGCCATTATTGATTGTTCGTCTGATCCCATAATACGTCCCCTCAGCAATGTGCTCAATAACAATAAGTAGTCTGTCCTAATATTCTAAAAATCTGATCATGATAACGTTTCAATAGAAAGTAGTGAAGTTGATAAATGCGGAGGACTACATAATAGGGAAAAGAATTAGATTTGATTTTAATTTGTGGGAACGCCTTATCTGGCTATTCGAACTAGGTAAGCAGAATGTGCCAGAACTTCAGCACGCACTCAGCAAGCTTACCACAGGTAGTTGATCGCCTCTTCGTTTACTATTTCTTATTTGTAACAGATTCTCTATTGCAGACGCTTCATGTATCAAGTCTGACGTAGAGTTTAAAGCAATCAAAGCGGAAAGAATGGATCAAAAGCCACTGCCGATTGCAAAGAAAGAATCCGTTGGTGAAGAAGATTCAAACGATTCTGAATGGGTCGTCGATTTGAGCGACAGTGACGGTCTGTACCTTTTTGAGTTGTATCAGCTAGATACTTTTGTTTTAAAAATGCGGCCACATGTGCGGGCTTAATACGAATGATTAGAAGCTGGAAGAATTCATCATCATTTATGTTTTAAGTTCACTGTTCCATGCTAGTACAGGTTAGACGCTTCCCACGTACGACGAGACTCCCCACAACTCCCGATTCTTTGCTATCTCTCTACTCATATCGCGCTCCTTTATCTTCACTGCCTCCCTCCATGCTTTCTTCCACCTCCCCTTCAGAACTTGGCCCTCCACAATAATATATCTGGATGCTGATACCATACATCCATTAACTAAAGGCCTGCTGTGTCCTTGAAGCACAGGTAATGTTCACAGCTATTCAGTTCAGTTCTTAATAATTACTACTAAAATGACCACAAATAACGCAACAATAAAAACACTACTAAATATATTGTACAAGCTGCCTTGGATCAACATTCCTTACACTGCATGAACATTTTATATAAAGAAATAAAAAATTAATAAACTTCAGGTTTGAATAAATAAAAACTTGGTGAATCTTTTACTTGAACATCAAATGACATAGCTATCAGTAAATTATACATTCTGGTAAAGCGTCTGGACTTGATAATCTCCAAATTATGCACTTAACTTAGGCTTATTTTCATCCGGCTTTAAAACTTGTGCTAGATATACTGTTTAATTTAATGCTAAAATTGCGTTTTGTTTAATCGAGCTATGAACGTGGTTCATTACTTCCTAAAATGGAATGTTTTTGTGGTAGAGGAATACTAAAGCCTAATCAGTTCATTGGTATAAACCGTATAATCATTAGTCCTGTTTTATCCCAAAAAAATTTGAACACTGCTTTCTTGTTCTTGATGATAGCTTCTTATATTCCTGGGATGGACAGTTTGGCTTTAATAAGCAAATCAGCTGCCCACTTGCAATATTCTCTGTTCGTAAGTCATAGAATATTTTGTAGCAGGTGGTTCTACGGCTAAGTATGCTTCCTTGACATTTCTTCTGCATTTGATCACTTAAATTGTTGTGGCTAAAGTTAAAGAACAGTGGAACTCCAATAGTGTTTTAAATGATTCGTACAATAAGTCATATAGAAGAGTCAGGTGGAACACTATTATTTCTCAGCCTTTTCATCTCACTGCCGGTGTGTGCCAAGGGGGGAGTATTATCTCCAATTCCATTCTCAGTTTATAATCTGTTAAATAGGCTAAATTGCTTCGAAAATTCAATCTTTGCCTAAATTTTGAAATGAAAAAAGTTTTTGTCTGCGCCCCCTCCCTCCCCGCTCGTGACTTCCGCACGGGAGGGAAAAATCTGTGTCAACCGACTCTCTTTATATCTGTGCTCTCTAGCCTATTTGTCTTCTCTATCCGTGCTCCTTATCTGCGCCCTCCATCAGTGCTCTCTATCAGTGCTCTATATCTGTGCTCTTTATCTGCACTCTCTATCTGTGCTCTCTATCTGTGCTCTCTCTCTCTGTGGTCTCTATCTACTAAGAGTAGAACTAACTGTTCACAAATGTGCTTTCCTTTAAATACGCCCTGTAGCAGATGTGTACGAACATTGGGGCAAAATGGAATTCAGAGCCTCTTAGATTAATTTTTTGTTTTAGAGGAGACGTCTACGTGCGAAAAACGGCAACGTCTATCGGACGTCATAACCGATGATAGAACGAAGGAAGGAGTGACTGCAGCTCAGAAGTGGAAAAGGGATCAAGTGCGAAGCTATATCAACTGCATCAAATGCAAAAAGCCTAGGTACAAAATATATGCATGTTTGTAAAGATCACATGTATGAAAAGAAAGGTTGAGGTGACTTGCAAGGCGCGTCAGAGGAGATTTTTGTTTTTTAAATTTAAGAACCGAGTGCAGTAACGAAGACCGTTAGCCTACAGTCCGGTTCGGTGTGCAAGCACAGAACCGCTCCCCCTTTTTTAGTCGCCTTCTACGACTCGCCCTGGGAACTCTGGGCTGCAAGCCAATATTCTGTTTCCCGGTTAGCAGAAGTGGTTGATAGAGGGGGTGATGTGTGAGAACCTTATATGTCATTTTCAATCTGTTCATCGATATATCATTCAACGGAAACGGCTCTACTCCGCATTCAATACTATCTCCTTGCTGCAATTAACCAGAGAAAATCAGCTCTTGTGCTTCTCGGTCTCTCTTTTTGCATTCGATTGCATAATAATCGATCACATAACTCTTCTTGCTGGGCTTCAGGGGAGGCGCCACGGGGGAGTGGGGACAAAAAGGACGTTGCCTTCCCAACTGCAGAGCTTGCCAAATCAGAAAAAGTGCGGGTGGACGCTTTTTCAGAGTGGGGGCACATTGATAAAGCTTCCCCCCTGCACTTTTTTCCTTCCTTGCCACTTTGTCCCCTCCCCAGGCCTAAATCTATGCGGATTCGCATCGCAATTTGCGATGCAATTTGACCCCTTTTGCGAATCAAACACAAATTTTGTTCGCAATATTTGCGAATCAAAAATTGCGCAAGTCAAGGTTCAATAAACTGACAAGTGGTAGGCCTAGCACTGACCTACCTTTTAGTTCAAATGCGTCTTTATCACTAATCAATCGACATCGACGCAGGCCTGCCTACTGTATGAATCGCAAGAATAATGCTATGGCATAATAAATAGACCTACTTTTAAACAAAAATGACTTTACAGGTATCTGTATTTCCTTGAGCGACACTATTTAAGACTGTATAAGAACTGCTAATCAAATTACTGAAACTGCCAATAAAAAATGAATTTGATTAGCAAAACTGCTAATCAATTTCTGGGCTGATATTCAGGCCTGCTCCTCCCATATAACTATTCTGGCGCCGGCGCTGCCAGGCTCTATCCTACTTTTGGAATCTTAGGACCTGATCTTGTATTTTGACCTCATACCTCACTGGTAGCGATCAAGCAGTTTCAACATACACCCTGTGCTAATAAAAGTGGAATACCTGAAACGTTGTAAAAACTCGGTAAAAATTATCAGATTGCTTTTAAATTTTATATACGATAGCAGTAGTCTACATGTACACCAATGTGCACATTTGCACACAAATGTGAGTTAAGGCGTCCAAATTATGTCTCATTGGCTTCAAACTTAGACTTAACGGTTCAAGAGAATAATGACTATGAAATCATGCTTTAGAGGCCTTTCAGAGAGGCTCTTAACACACAAGAGTAGCTAGCTGATAATCATTGTCCAGAATCATCTATTATTCTGGTTTTCGATGAGAAGGGCATCCGGCCTTTAAAACTTAGCTGGAATATCAAACAACTTGTCTCCAATATAAAACGTCTAACCTGTGTTGACACGGACATGTCGTAACAGACTTGCCTGTAACGCATTAAAATGGAGTCAAAATCCGGGTTTTATTTATAAATCATTAACGCGTCGCAAATGTAGCTAAACATAAAACACGTGTTGGAAAAACTGTTGGTGCAGATGTGTGTACGCTGTGAAGAATCAGAGAGGGATCAAGGAGTGGAACGCGGGCAGGGCAAGGATCCAGTACAGATGCGGAGATGGCAGGATGCCTCAAAACGGCATACTCCTGACATCGGTGAGGCGACGTTTGAATTATTTCTATATTCACAATTGTTCAGTGAAATTGCTTATCTTCAGAGGCGATGCTGTTTCCCTTGGAGGTATAAGTCACGCAGAAGCGTTTTTGCTGAACATTTTTTGAGGGTGCAAAAGTCAAGCGGTGCAAACAATTTGTCTCTACTGGGGAAGGGGTAATCTAGAATGTACATGTAGGGTGCTAGTTGAGTGAATTTGAGAAGGGTCTACTCTGGCTTTATTAGAGGGGAGAGTCGAGAAACCAGATCACCTTCAAAATAAGTTAAATGTCAAATTTAGAAAGCATTGATGATGAATTTGATATTTCACACAAGTCAAAGCGCATAAATACATGTTATCGAATTTTATCTGACTAGGGAAAAAACAGGCATTGATTTCAATAGAAAGCATCTATTGACACCTTATGCAAAATAAATAATCCTTTTGAGTGTCAAGCATGTGAGAATTTTAGAGCTGTAAGGCTACCCCCTGGATGTACTGATGCAATGTTAACAGAAATTGCACAAAACTTTGAAGATTTATTTTGTGATTAGATATATTATTGTTTGACTCCTGGCTAGTGACGAGTCAAATGTAAAAATCAAATTCAATTTTGCTTGACTTACCCTCCGATTTACGAATATTGTTGCCAGATTTTCGTCAGTCAACTAAGGGACACAAAAAATTTGTCACGATTCTATTTTATCATTACATTAACTACAGGCTACATACATTAGCCTTAGATTACACACTAGGCTTGTTGAAAATGATCAATCACGATCTCCATCGATCATTCAGTAGTCCGGACTATAGTCGCATATGAAAAACATAGAATAGCAGTTGAAAACATAATATAAATATTAAAATTATTGAATGTAATTCCAAGTAAAATGTTGTGTAGCCTATGGAAGTAACTGCGTGAGCGAAGCAAGTTAAAGGAAAATTGCTTCTTCAAATTATTTTTGTCTACGCCTACGTACATGTTTGTGTCACGCATGTATGGTTTTTTCTAACAATTCAACAAGGAATGACAGTTTCGTTACATCTTGGTATTAAAATTTAGGCCTTGGCCCAAAAAAGGGACAATTGACCCTTATGCCCTTAATAAGGGACAAGGGACAAATTGCCTCAAATAAGGGACGTCCCTTAAAATAAGAGACGTCTGGCGACCCTATTCATGATACAGGGAGCGTCTATATGTAGCTTGACCTATAGGCTACAGTGAATATTTTTATGTAGGCCTACCGGTATTTTCATACTTAATAGGACATAACGTAAATACATCACGCATTATCTTAATAAGTATTTTATTGCCGTCTGAAGATTTTCGTGCATTGTACTTTCCGATAGATTTATCGGAGTAAAGCCATACGTCAGATGTATTAAACCGATGAAACACATGATAACTCATTCCAAATAAGATGCGACGAGTCATTGTAGGCTTGCTGTAGTCAACGGTACTATGTGGCATGTCTGCAGGTCCTTGTCCCCGAGAGCGAAGTTGACTGTGACACGGAAGTCAGTTCTCATTACTACAACCCCAAGTGCAAGTTTCCTCTCGTCTGCTACGCGTGCGGCGCTCTCTGCGGCCTGGGGGGTGTGTCGAGCGCAGAGCTTGGGCGCTACAGCTCCTACCACCCCACCTGCGCGCCGTGCCAGAGGAAGGGCTGGGCACCTCGCACGCGCAACAAGCCGCAGAAGAGCGTTGAGGGAAATACTGAGAAACAATGACATTCCAGTTAAACAAGATCGCTGTAACTAATATTCGCAATACGATATGATGATACAAATCATGTGACTGCACACTTTTCATACAATCGTCCCTTCGTCTTCGTCAGTCGCGGCTGAA
Source organism: Chamaedrilus cognettii (assembly GCA_034695025.1). NCBI lineage: Eukaryota > Metazoa > Annelida > Clitellata > Enchytraeida > Enchytraeidae > Chamaedrilus > Chamaedrilus cognettii. The sequence goes on along the minus strand of JAQIWG010002694.1, from coordinate 7,251 downwards.
ACTGGACGTATACATTGAAGATACACCAGGCTCTATTGTGTCTCAAAATGTTTGAACCATGAACTATTGAAACTGTAAGCAGATTGAATAACATTCGTACATGTAGGAATGAAATGTTGAATGCCTGCGATGTAACATTTCTAATGGATCACTGTGTACATGTAAAAGGATGTGTATTATCTATGCGGTGGCTATACCAGGCCACCAATGACTTAATCAGACTTCTATTTTTTTGAATTAGCACACTGACTATGGCCTCTGGCAGCTTAGTTGATTGAATCACGGCTAACGAATCTAGCTTGAAGCGCTCTGGTGTCTTTCCTATTATGTCACAAAATTTGAACTTTCATGATGTTGTTTTGAGATCAGCCATTGATTATGCGAAGGAAAAAAATTATTGTTCGAAACTTGCTCTAAATATTTTGGGCGCATTTCAACAAATTTAAACCATTTTTTCCTTTTTTCCGTCCACTTTTGGCGTTACCAGGTTTTGATGCTCTAGCTTCTTCGAAACCGTAAAAGATAAGATAAATTCCAAAGATAGATTCGGGTTCACAATTTGAAAGACTGAGGAATAGGCAAAACTTATTCTCCCAGACCCTAATGCAAAAAATTAATTCGAATGAAAAAAGCCATACTAAAAGTTGACGAATATGATCTGCGTTTAGCGGGGCTTAGCGTCATTTTAAAACGACACAAAATATATTATTTTTCAAGGCACCGCTCTGACTGTACTCGTAATCTCGGTGTAATTTTCGATAAGGATCTCTCTTTCGAACAACACATTTCCTCTCCTGTCAAACCTTGTACTACCACATTTGCCAGATGTGTCAAGTGATATCTTCCCTGTGTACGAACTCATCCATTATACTAGTTAATTTTAGTCTCCTCACAATTGGACTACTGTAATTCTCTTTACTTCAGTCTCCCCGCAACGTCCATGGATCGCCTTCAAAAAGTTCAAAACGCCTTAGCCCGTGTCCTCATTCCCTCTATCAGACGGCACTATCATATCACTCCCAGTCTTCAAAAATTATAATGTCATCCTATTCCTCAGCGTATTCGTTTTAAAATTGCCCCCATAACCTACAAACGCTTCATAATCATCAACCCTCATGCCTATCAACCCGTATTTAATCCGTACACCCTTTCCAGAAACCTAGGATCGTTCTGCAAATGGCCGTCGTTCAATTAGTTTTGCTGCGCCTACAATTTTAAACTCACTCCCCCTCCCACTACGTTCCTGTTCAAGCTTCACTTTGTTTCTTTCTGGTCTGAAAGCACATATTTTCCCTCCGTAAATCAAAATTCTACGCCTGACGACAAATGGAATAACTGACGCTGCTTATTACTCCACTTTCTCCTATCCTCCTCGTCTGGGTTTCTTAAATTAGCCTACATCGTCATAGTGCCCATGACGATGGGAGATCTCTGATGACGCATTCCGACGCCGAAACGAACTATAAGTCAAATATCATCATTATGACACTGTCTATAACGCGTAGCCGCTATTTCTCATAATAACTTTTAATTGGGGGCGGCAGGGGGAAAAGGGCGGCAGGGGGGCAATGCTCCCCCTGCCGCCGCCCCACTCCCACATTACGGGCCTGGACAGGAGTGTCCATGTACAGTGTAGACAGTAGGCCTATGGTTTAACAGCGGAGCTTAGCTCAGCTTACACTTTACAGCAGGCTAATTTTAATATAATATCTAATGTACTTTATATCGGAAAGACGGTAATCGATCAGATTTCATAAGTGCGAGCTGCACTGAAACGGAGCAACTTGTAGAGATTCCGATTTGACGCCGCTTAAATCGTCTCTCTTGTTGGCGACGACGCGTTGGGGATCACGCTCTTGTTTGGAATCTTTCGTGATTGCACGGAGTCCTTACAATAGCCAGCGCCTGTGTTCGTCACACGTTAAAGAGTCAATGGGTAATAGAAAATGGAAATAGGTCTGATTGTTTTCTCCTAAGGGGCTTTTCCGACAATGTGGTTTAGATCCGATCGACAAAGAAAGAAGGGGACGCTGTCTTACTGTTAGTGGCGATCGAAAGGTGTTAGTATTGCAATGAAAATTTAGATGGAAGAGGATTTTGTTTTAAATATATAAAAAAACAAATGTTGTCAGTTTTGTAGTTAAGTGTGCTGATATTTTGCTAAACAATGCTGGCTAGACCAGGGACTTTAGTTTATCTTTAGATAACATATATGACGCGCTTTCAATTAATGCCTGCGTCTCTGAGATTGGACACAATAGTGATTCAATTCTGTGCTAGTCAAGAAAGTCGCAAAAAATGTGGGATCCATTGTGAAGAAAAAACATTGCACTGTGCAAAAAGGACTGGTTACAGCATGGGATCATCAATGCACATTAGTAAGCATAATAAACAATAAACAAACACAGACAATACGGGGCTCAGCTCCCGCCATTTCCCCCTCAATCTTCCCTTACCAAAATAAACGCGGCCTATAAGAGAAGGCGAGCTGATGGTCGACGTGACAAAATTTTGAGCGGCGCAGAACGGATGAGCACGCCAAACTTGCGAAGACTGTTTCGCCTACATAGCCTATGCACCGCTTTCAATCAGGAGACAACAAATCTCAGGTAGAAACTGAAGCCGATCATACATTGCACTTACGACAGTAGACCCAATGAACGAGTATTGCTGTATCGCAATCTCAAAGATCACGCGAATGCCTCACGCTGACCTTGGTTTTTGGTATCAAAATAGCGGGCCTATAAGCCTACTATACATGTACATAATACCTGTTGCAGAACACGGTCATGGCACGTCGGTAACCGAACTGCCGTAAGCGTGGATTTAATGATTAGAGCGATACATCGCGCAGGGATATCGTGACGCTGATCAGCAGTTTTGAATCATGGCGTGAAACTCAAATTCATGTTTTTAGGTTTTATTTAATTTATTTAGGGCTATGGTACCTCAAAATCCTGTATTGTCTGAGGGCGACCAAGGGCATTTCCGCTTCCCTGACGCAGCATTGCAATGTCCGCAAGCTCCAGGCAAGCGAGGTATTAGGGCCTACAGCGTATTTGCTTGACGTGATATGTGACATGCATGCGTACGCGTGTCAAAGTGCTCCTCTCAATACGCTTGAGTTAGTCATGTGATGTTAAAGTCCTATAAGATCTAAGTATTAAGATTTAGCATCCCCCCTTAATTTAAAAAATCTTTTTTAGTCACTTTTACTAATTGGCGTCTACAAAGCTTTTAAACGCCCAACAACAGGAACATGCTTCGATCATTCAAATCGCTGGGATCTATCAACGTTCTAATCTTGGAATAAACCAATAATTCACTGGCCAACAATTCTTAACTTTTTGTCTGTCTCCTGAATTAAACTATGTGTTCTAGACTAATTTGAGAGCGCTGATTTCAGAAATCAAGTCGTTTTCTTCTATCACATACCGTTTTTCAGATATACGACAATACCAAGTTGTGACTTTTTGGCATAACAATGTTACGTGTTCCGGCAACAGCAAAGCTTGCAAATTTCTAAAATTGCTGTATCCTGGATTAAACTACGAGTTTTAGACTAACTTGAGAGAGCTGATTTCAGAAATGACTTCCTTTTTGCTCTACAATATACCATTTTTTAGATACGACAATATCAATTTATCGCTTTTCGGCACATAACAATGTTGCCTTCCGCAATAGCAGAGCCTACTAATTTGTAAAACTGTTATATCCTGGATTAAGCTACGTGTCTTAGACTAATGAGAGCGCTGATTTAAGAAATCAAATCCGTTTTGCTCTATCACATAACGTTTTTGACATATACGACATACCCAGTTGTTGCTTTTCGACGTATAACAATGCCACGCGTTCCATCCAATACCATAGCTTGCAAATTGCTAAAACTGATGTGTCCCGGATTAAAGTACGTGTTCTAGACTAATTTGGGAGCACGGATTTCAGACATCAAATCCGTTTTGCTCTATCACATATTGTTTTTGAGATATAATAATATCAAGTTTTCACTTTTCGGCGTATGACAATGGCAATATGAAAATTTAATTAGCAAAAAAAATTCTCTGACGTGAGGCCCAGTGACCCCAGCACAACAAAACCAGATTTGGAATCAGCGTTAGAAACGCCTAACAGATTCAAGCAGACAAAAGCCTTGTTGACCAGTACTATAGCAATATCTATACGCACATATTTGAGAATGAGAACACTTGATCAAGCCCAAAATCATTGCAATCAAAAGCTAATTCTATTTCCCAGTTACGTACTGATTTTAATTTTGTATCCGCAATGTGTAGAATTTTGCATTGGAAATAATTTGCAATGCAAACCCCAAAATGTCGAAATATTAATATCATTTGATATCACTAACTGATCTTCTGCTCAAACCATTCTGAGTTCGCTTCAATCAGGTTGTTACATTAGTTCAATTAGTTGTTATATTAGATACGTTCAATCCGTTTATTTTTTTCTGCACCGGTCGGTTTTTTTCTGCACAGGTCGGGAAACCAATCTAAACATCCGCGACGCTGGTCTTTCATCGCCTATCTCTCATTCATCTCTCTATCTTCAATTCTTCATTCCATGCGTTCCGCGTCACCACCACCATCGCCCTTTGCACGTTTCTGTAGACTTAGTTTCCTTACCCTCTTCCTTCACTTTTTATCCTTCTTTCCACTCCATCCAGCCTATCAATTCCTTCTAATTCTTATACTTCTTTGGGGACGTCGACTTCTTCCCCGCTGCTCAACTTGCTGAATCGCAGTAGAGCCTCTTCTCCAGCCTCGCTCTAAGTTTACGTCTTCACCTCCCAGAATTCCCGTGACACATCTTTCCGCTTCACCAATCATGCACTCCTCTTCAGCTCTCAACTGTATTCCCTCAACCCCTCCGCATTTTGAGTCTATCCGACGCCATCTCACTCATCTTCATTCACCTTTAGGACCATCGGGGGTCCAATCTCCCACCGCACCTCGTCCTACGCCGGACTCACCCGGGCTCGAGGTACTTCCTCCAACCCCCCTCACAGCTGCGTTCCCCGTGCCCCCTACTCCCGGTTCGACCCACATCAAGCGGCCGATGAACGCGTTCATGGTATGGTCGCGCGAGCGGCGGCGTGAGGCGGCGCGCCTCGACCCTCGTCTGCACAACTCGGAGATCTCGCGGCGGCTGGGAGCCGAGTGGCGGCGCCTCGGGGACGCCGCCAAGCTGCCCTTCGTCACCGAGGCGCGGCGCCTGCGCGCGCTGCACCTGCAGCTGCACGCTGACTACAAGTACCGACCGCGGCGCAAGGTTCGCCCGACTGCCGGGGGCAAGGTCCGCGTCACTGTCGGCACCGTTCGCACGGCCAGCAGTCCCGGACCGTCTCGCGGTGCACTGTCAAATGGTGTGACCCCAAGCGATCGACGCACACTGTCCGGGTCAACAAAGGCAGTTCCGCCTGGACAATTGACGTCATGGTCGTCAGCACCCCGTGCACCGGACTACATGGAACTGGCTGCCATCACGCGCTGCTTCGCAACCAACAAACCTATCGATCATTTATCACAATCTGGAAGCTTTGAAAGTGAAATGGTCAACGAAAGCAATTTTATATCCACCGCAAATAGGTTCACCGTGGCGTTGCATCCTCTGGACAGGATGCGCTTGCTGTTGCAGGCGCAGGCAGTAGAAGCAACAGAAGCAGCAGCAGCGGGAAGCAGTCAACAGGATTGGCGTCATGGGCTCAAACTCCTTGATCCGGTGAGGAATCCACTGCGAGGTCACCTCGCCCCAGCAGCTACTATTCCGTGGGGATGCGGTCTCCATCCACTGGACAGCATGAGGCTGTTCCTCCATACTCAGTCAATCGGGTTCCTGGCTGCTCAGTCATCGGTCGCGGACAACGTAAAAAGCGACTGGTTCGAATCCCGAACAGGATATAATTCTTATCTCCCTTCCCTGGATTTTCAATCAGATTTCTTCACTCCTCAGGCCCCATACCCCCTGGGGGACTCGTCTGACCTCTCCACCCCCGTCCAAAGGTACTCAGTTTCTGTGCCAGTTACCCCCTTTGCGGTTCAGGTAGCCCCCACACCTGTGACTCAAGTCGCGATCCCAGAAGATGCGTCCAAATCATCAGCGCTGTTTCGTCCGTTTCTTAGCCTCGCTTCGCTACCCGACGTTGAGGGAGCCCCTCGCGACCCGGGTGGAGGGCTGTGATTTGTTAGCACCTTTCCAACACCCCCTGGCTCCTGTACCTTCTCAGTTAGTAGAAGCACAGCTCTATGCAATTTTGATTTGGACCGAAGGTGGCTCCTAAACCTAGAGGTTAGGGTTGGAGTCAGGCTCGCAGAGGAAAGGGCATTATTCTTCCCCTGCTCGAGCCTTTGCTCCTTATCCCGGGAAATAAAATATTTGGCCCCTCCCTACCCCCGAGGGGCGGCCCTATAGTGCGGAAGGTAGGACATGCATTTCCCCCGTACCAACATGCCAAGGCAAGCGTTTTGACTAAGCCAACGCAGTTTTTGGTATTAAAAGTCACCGACAGCGCCCCTTCCCCCCTCCCGCTTGAGAGTTGTAGACTGGAGGGTAGTCTTCAGATACCCGCCCCCCCTCTCCTCCGATGGTCAGTTCAGCACAGGAGGCAAAAATCTTTGCCCCCCCCCTCCCGGCAAAACTAGTGACTGCATCCTCGTTGATAAATGTCACGCTAAGGGCGGCCTGACTAGTCTCAATCGGATTCACGAAGCAGGTTGTCAGTCCGTGCACTTGGTATTGATGCTATAGAGTTAGAGTTAGAGAAAAACTTTGTTAGGCGAAAAAACTGTCTTGAACAATCTGCAAGTACTGTTCGATTGCTGCTGCCCGACGCTGGCTTCCTGTGTCGCCAAATAAAAAGACAATGTATGGCATGCTGCATCATTGCATTTGATCAGCACTTGTACTGAAGTCCATGTGAGCGCAAACACTGCGACATCATGCAGTCGATTAACCTGCTGATTGTACCGGTGCCCAGGGTCACTATTGTGACAAGCGTGCGAATATATCATACTTGAAACGAAAAGAAATAATTATACATTAAAAGAAAAGTAAGTATTGTATGTATATTAAGAATTTTTGACTGATTAGATCAGAGGCAAGCATTTGAGCATGTACATGTATGTTAAAATGAACTGTTTTGACAGTTATCGTTTAATACCTCATGCGATCCGCGACCTCAAAAATTTCTGTCAGCACCCCCTTTCTGTCAGCACCCCTTCCACCTCCCAGCGAGGT